>PVJO010018445.1:0-36676 GCA_004026905.1 Hystrix cristata | reverse complement strand
GTGATACAAGCTCCAGCCGCTCCTCATTTAGGGGCTGCTGATGGCCCTAGTCAGCCAGTGGAGAAACTGAGTCCAGCTGGGTCTAGGTCCCCCCTCCCAGTTCGGGCTTCCTCTGTAATGTCCCATAGTATAGCGGACAGCCACCTCTTGAATCTATGCTTCATTACGAAGCCCTAATCTCTACTAACATACTTAAAGTACAAATATAATATTGTTATAAGTTATTTCTATGGGGCAGTTTGCCTCATCCCGACCTGCATTTATAAATGTGGGCTTCTCAGTGTTCCAGGGGAGCCCCAGTGGCTGCAGTTGGTCCTTGCAGCTCTTGTCTTCTAGCAAGACAAGTCTTAGAGTTTTCTTGTTCCAGGCAACTACTATCTCTGAAATGCCAGGGTAAGGTGTGTTGGTAGAGAGGACAACAGAAAAAGGCTTTCACTGAATGTGCCATGCCATATTCCACGTGCTCTGTCTTGGGTTTGCACCCCTGCAGACCTTCTTAGCCTGAGAGGCGAGGGCAGAACTGTGTAGGGCCCAGCTTTAATGACAAAACCAAACACAAAACAACCATGTAGCTTCACAGCTGTCAGCATCAGATATAACTCGGACACACCTTTTCTAGCTAAATTTACTGGCAAAATAAGCTCATGCTATTTCCATTTGACAGCATAGTAAGAAAAATAAGATAATGGCTAGTCAATGTCTCATGAAAATTTCACGAGCAACTCAAGCAAAATGGTTAAAAACAAATGAACGAAGTAGATGTAAGATAAAAGTTTTAAACTTTTCAACAGCAATTAATGTTTTGTAGTATGTCTCCTTAAAAATAGTTTCCTAAATCTCTTTGGTAATTGACATCCTTAGAGCTAAGTTAAATCAAACGATGAACACTTACTGACTACAGCAATTCTAAATAAGATAAAGCATCAAACATTAATACTGAATTTGGGTTTATCTATTTTTGGCTCAGAAAGTTCTCAGAATATTTCACTCTAAAAGAGTGTGCTGTGCCATACTGACTACTTTGATTTAAAGCCACTTGAAAAACGGCACATACAAAAACAAAAACAAAAAAACACTGATTTTTTTTCCCTTAAAAATAGGAGATAGGGCTGGGGATTTAGCTCAGTGGTAGAGCTCTTGCCTAGCAAGCACAAGGCCCTAAGTTCGATCCCCAGCAAACCCCCCCAGCAAAAATAGGAGATAAAGATTCCATGTGAAAAATCTTCTACTTACACTAGAAGTAAAGTAACATTCTTATCATCAAGGGCATAAAGTAGAGGCAAAGGGAAATATGCAAAAACAATTTAATTCTTAGGCCCAAAACTCCGAGGAGAGAGAGAAAAGTCTGCCTGCCTATTCATCACAGAAAGACAAGAGGCACTTGAGTCAATTAGCAGCCATGTCCTACACCACCTTAAAAATCGTACTATGATTCCTCTGTACATCTGAAGCTATGAAATGATGTACCTCCTAATCCATTAAGTTGAAACTACCATATTAGAAAAAAAATTATGCTTTTTGGTGTCAGTAAGTCAGGCGCTATGGCCCCAAATCTTGGAGATCTAAAAGATCAGACCTAGATGTTCTACCAGACTGGGGCGCACAATCAGATGATCTGTTTAGTTGGTTAGATCTTGGCTCTTTGGGACCTTGGTTTTGTGGTCTATTTTAAAATGTTTGGCACTATCCTCCTATTAGTCACGTGTATCATATTCCTTCTGTGTTGTCTCTCTCAAAAGGTTCAAAGGCTTGTCCCTACCTCGTCACTAATTCAACAATGTGAACAAGAATTGTTGAAAGAACTTTTCGAGATTCTAGTTTGTAACCTACAGATGCCTGTGGAAAGAAAACATATGGAGAGGGACAGCCTGCTAAATAGTCGTTCAGACTCGGTTCCGCTGAGGAGAGAATGTCTCAAACAGGCACTTTGTTAAAGGAAAATAAAAATGGAGACCACAGTTAGTATGCACAGTGAGACATTCCTGTCTGTAGGTTCTCCATCTGCAGGTTCAACTGCATAGAGATTGAAATTATTTTTTAAAATTACATTTTTACTGGGACATGCAGATGTCTTCCTTGTCATTGTTCTCTAGACAAGACAGTATAACAACTATTTCTATCGTGTTACAATGTATTAGGCACAGTAAGCAATCTAGAGACTAAGTATAGGCAAATACTACGCTGTTCTGTATCAAAGACTTGAGCATCCCCAGATTTTGGCATCCTGAGGGGATCTGCACTCAATCCTTTGTGTGTACCGAGGGATTACCGTACTTCAAGCCCAACCAGCCATAACTGTGCAGGCAAAACTCAAGTCATTCTGTTTTCCATGAAACATCAGCTCTAAACATGAACAAAACATGAAGCATAAGCTCTCATCCTTGTCAGTATGATTCACTGGAATGAATCCAATCAGTTATACACAAGTAATTTTAAACGGATCTGCTTGCTTGAAAAAGACCGTTAGTGTATAATAACTAATCATGAAAAGGTCAAAATACTTTCTCATCTGTGCTTTATAAGCTGCACTGTAATTGTTGGGGGTGGAGGGAGCTTCGTTCCACTTTCAATTTGAAGTTTTCTGGATTGTGATCCGTACTTGCTCTTATTGCATGTAACACACTTAGATTTTTCCAAAATTGATTTGATTTAAACTTTTTGGCACAACTCTACACCCAAGACAGTAAGATCAAGATATGAGTTATGCTCATCCGGGGCATGCAAGGCAGGAGGCTGGCCTTGGAGCTGGGGGAGGGACGTTCAAGGGAGCTGGCAGGTTTCTGGGGCAGCTCAAATTCTTGAGTCAACAGCACTTGGAAATTTGTAATTTTTTTCTAAAGAAAGATGGACACTGGCTTCTATTCTGGTTTGGATCATTAGAAGCTGCTAAAAGAAGTTACTGTGAAAGTTCAAACGTGGAAAAAAAATCTTTTGATCATCTTTTACTGGCTAAATATGAAGTCAAGTCTTGCTGATTTTCCTTGTGAAGGCAGGTGGTTGGTGTTTTGGCTCTTTTTTGCGGGGGGGTGGTGCTGGGGATCGAACTCAGGGCCTTGCGCTTGCTAGGCAAGTACTCTAACCACTGAGCTAAATCTCCAGCCTGGAAGCTGTGTTTTGATAATGTGTTGTTGTATTACAAAAATTCAGGAATGAAAAAATTATTTAATCGAAAAAAGAGAATTTCCTGGTTATTGGATGCATTTCCATTTGTAAGAGCAAAACATTCTTTAAAATGTTATTACTTTTCTCCACAAATTCCAAAAGTTTCTTTTATCTTTTTGCCTTTGTGAATTGAAATTTCACAGGACCATAGGTCTTATAAAATATACATTAACAAGGAATCTATTTTATGCTTCAATAAACCTCACAGCCTCTATGTTACTATTTCCTGTGATAAGAAACTTGGTACTCACCAGGCAGTATATTGTATTTTTAAAAGTACGATTCACATACCAAGGTACTGATATGAGGTATGGCTGGAAACCATGTGACTGTTTTAAGTTAAAAGAAATTTATTACAGTAAGACACATTGCCATTAATCCCTCTCAAAATACACCCACCCCACTTTGAACATACTTATTCCATCGTTGTCACACTAAAGCAGTTCTGGGAGTCCTCATTTTGCTGTGATAAATTTTTTTAAAAAATTTAAAACATTCATTGTATGTTTTCATCATACCTGGTATTACATAATTTCCAGAAAATAATAGTTTCATACTATATAAGTACAAAATATTTCTCAGGGCTTGGGGTTAAACACACGTCCATCTGCCAGAGGGGTAGCGGGGGGTGGGGTGTTGTTTCAGATTGTTACGTAGATACCAAATTCTTCCTCTGAAGGACCCCGTATTCCTTCCAGCCTCTTCCGCCCCAGGGTTGGCCCTATGATTTTGGATAAGCTCCTGCTTCTCCTGCATTCTCACCCACAACCACAACCCAAGTCCTAGGAACATGGTTTAATGAGACACGACACCGTGAAAGTGCCCTACTGGCTTCTGTCATAGAGAGATTCTTCATGTGCAATGTTTAGGATAGTCAATCTTTAGGATCCTCTTTCCTAACTTTGTACTTGCGACTGTTTTTATATGTTTCTGATCTCAGCCAGACTTTTCCCACAAGGAGCAGGTTTGTTTCAGAAATGCCACTGAAAAATTCTACCGGTAAGCAAAAGAGCTTCCCTTTAAATTGCAATACGAACAAAAGCAAATTAAAATTCAGATAAAAGACTCTATTTAAAAAGGAAAAAAAAAAACCCATAAAATAGCCACATCGAAGCTCTCAGTGTGGCTCTAAAACAATGAATATTACTCAATACTTATCTGGGTAAAAGAGCCAAAGAAGTAGTTACTGGAAGAAATATTGGATTTGAATGTCATCCAAGGTGTTAGCATTGTCCTAGAGTATAAAGTTAAGAAATCTCCGAAAACCACAAGGCAATATTTGTTACAAGTGGAATTTGAAGAATGTCTATGTCAAGGAAACATTATCAATATTTTTAGTGGTTTTTCTTTAGGGCTGACAGTCTACCAGATTTGCCTTTGAAATTGTACAGTGATGCACATTCTTTCCTTGGATTGTGATATGCCAGGACTCTCCAGCTCATTAGCCATGGGCTTTGCAGATTCAAATGAAGGATGAACCAACCGTAGCTCTTGTCAACTATTCAAGGCTCTTGTTAAGCAAGCTCTTGAGGGGGAAGGTTTGTTGAGAGAGAAAAGTTTTCTACATTTCTGAAATTCTAAAAGAGTGAAAGTCTAAGCTTTACATTTTGCTAGACGCAACAGGAAAGAGAAAATACAGACTGTAATATAAGAAGGTCACTGTTTGCTAGTGAAGAATGAGAGATGTTTGAGGCTAAGTGTAGAACAGGAAAGAAAAAGAGGATGTGGTCCAATCTTTGACTTCTTTTTTCTCCACTTCAGGTCGTATCTGGGGTGTGAGGCATTAAAAACTACCGGACATGCAAAGGATACTATCAGCAGAAAAAAAAGCAACCTACAGAATGGAAAAGAATGGTTATAAATTATATACAGTAGTTCCCCTGATCCGTGATTTTGCTTTCTACAGTTTGTTAACCACACTTGACAATAGTTCAAAATTGCTAAATGTAATATTTCAGAAATAAACAATTCACGTGTTTTAAATCGCACACCTTCCTGAGTAATGTGATGAAATCTCACTCCGTCCTGCCTGGGGCATGAATCGTCTTTGTGTCGAGTGTATCCACAGCATATACATTACCTGCCAGTGAGTTCCTTAGAAACAATCCTGGTGGTCAGACTGAGTGTCTAATATTGAGGAGCTGGTATTCAAGTAACCCTAATTTTACTTAACAATGACTCCTAACTGCAAGAGAGTGTGGCTGACAGTTCAGGTATGTCCAAGCCAAGATGCAAAGTGCTTTCTTTAAGTGAAAAAAAAAAAAAAAGAAAATTCTTGACTTAAGGTGGTTTCTTTTTTGTTTGTTTACAGTGACGGGCATCAAACCCAAGGCCTCGTGTGATACAAGATTTGGCAGTTTACCAGTAAGCTAAAGGCCCGGCCCTAGTGGGAAGAATTGTATACTGAGCTTGGAAGATCTGTGGGATGAAAATGAATCTTCTATTTACTAAATTGTGAAGGAAAAACAAATTGGTGCTAGTTTTGCCATCACACCCAAAACTGTGTGTGAAATACATGATACGGGTTCAGATAAATATGAAAGGTATTACATTTGTGCACGGAAGACGTGAAGAGAAAATGAGTTCCACTTGGTTGCGATGTGTTATACCAGAAAGCGTCGAGCTTGTATGAAGACTTCAACAAGAACTACCCAAAACAAGTGAGACCACGCCACTTGGAGCAAGTAAGGGATAATTACAGAGATTCAGGAGGAGCTTTCGACAGAAAAGCACAGAAATTTCCAGAGAGGCCCTATCTTCCTGTGAAGAAGATGCTGCTACATTTCCTGCAGCGCTGAAGAAGTTGATGAAGATGAAAGAATATCATCCAAAGCAAGCGCTCAGTCAGTTCATTTGTTATAAGTTATTGTTATTCCTTACTGTGCCTAATTAGTGAAACATTATCATAGTAGAAAAGACAGAAAACATAGTACATATACAACAGATGATCAATATATATGGTGAATATTGACATTTTTAAAAATTTATTATAGTAAAAGACATATTGCCATTACTCTGAGAATTCCCCCTCATTTTGAAAACACTTACCCCATCATTCTTGCTACCTTCTGAGGCAGTTCTGGAAGTTCTCTTTTGTGTCTTTATGAGATGGGACTAAAAAACATTTAAAAACAAGGTGAATGCAGCTGTTATGTGCCATCTCCCCAAAAGACAGGCTCATAAAAAGATTACGATGTGTCCTCGTTCACTCAGTTCACCTGATCTGGCACTGTGTGGCTTCGGGCTCTTCCCCAAAGTCCAAATGAGCTTGAAAGGTAAATATTTTGATCCATTCAGGACACTGAGGCAGCCACACAGCACAACTAAAGACACTTAAGAATGAGGACTTCCAGAACTGCTTCAGAAAGTGGCAAAAACAATGAGATAAGTGTGTCTGAAATGAGGGGGGAGAATTTTGAAGGGGATCAATGGGAATCTGCTTCTTACTGTAATATACCTTTTAAAAATTTAAACGTACACGAGTTTCAAACATACCTCACAAGGTTTGACACACTCCATGGTTTCAGGACTCCTTCAAGGGTAGATGGAGGGAGTTGTTTAATAACATGTCATTTTTGCTAGATAATAAATGTTTTCAAGATTGATCGCACAACTTTTTTGATATAGTTAACACTTCTGAAATATACACTTAAATGTGGCGAAGTGGTTAAATTCTATGTTGTGTGTATTTCACAACAGTTTACAGAAGCTTCAGAGCAGCAATAAAAACAGAAACAGTTCAGGAATGTGGGAGAGGTGGGGCTGTCCTGATTTTCCTGGGTACAGAGTGGGAGTCCAAGTTCCCTTGGAGAAGCAGAACAACCCACAAGGCATCTTCCTGGGGACGGGTCAGGTGAGGGGCTACGGATAGGGGAGCGGGTCAAAGTCAGCTCCTCTTCCACTCAACCCTGGAAGCAAGGTCGCTCAGCACAATGGTCTGGTCGGGCAAGAGGAAAGGACACTAGTTCCACTTCCTGTGGGCTTCTAGGGCAAATGTCAGAAAGACGACCAGGGCTCAGGTAAGATAACAGCCTCACCACTGACAGACTCCAGGATCCTTTTCTCCTCAGCAAACACCCAGACTCCATTTTCTTGTGATACAAGAGACACCTGAATGTTTGAGCAGTCTCTTGAAATAAACACAGTCAAAGCAGAACAGACCATTAAAAGATCCTAAACTCTCTTCAATTGGTAAGTTTAATTCCTCTCCCTGCTTTTAGCCATTACCATGATAAAGAGGCTCAGGTCAAGATGAGAAGGTCTTATTTAATTTCTAGAAAAGTAGAAAATCTATACCATCTTTCTTATGTTTTTTTCCCTCATCTGAATGTATTATAGAAACAGAAATACATTTCTTCACAGAAATACAAAACCCCAGATGCATTTCTTAATCTTATTTGGCCTAAGCATTAGCTCGTGATGAGTAAATTCCAATTCCAAAACGAATTTGGCATTTTTGTGATTATTTCCACATCCTGGACTGTGGCAAGGCCGTTGCTTTATCTTCCCCACGCCCTGTTTTTTATTCTGCGGGGCACACAGTTAAATTACATTTCTCAGGCTCCCCAGTTGTGAGGTGGGGCCAAGTGGCTTCCTTCCAGCCAGTGAAATGGGGACGGGAGCACCGCACACACTTCTGGGCCTGGCCCTGCAGCCTGCTGTACAGTCCCCGTCAGACCCTCCCTCACCTGCCAGTTAGATGCTGCAGATCCAAGGAAGAGCTTTTTGGCAGAAAGAGCCACTACATGGAATATCCCTGGCTCCCCAAATGATTGTGTGAAGCAGAGCCCCACCTTTCACCAGGTAGGAATTGCGCCTGGGAGTTTACCCTACTCACAAGCTAATAAATTCGGCTATTCCTGTTTCATGGTCCTGGCAGAGGACACGACTCCCATGACAGAGACAAAGGACTTTATTATTTAAGGGAAAAGCAGTAGCCAGAGCTACATACCGGTTTATATCTGTTCCCCTTGTCTCCCAAGTCCCATTAAGGTTACACAAGGCACATGAGACCTCTCAGCATATGAGTCGTGTTGCATTGTAAGAGGACATTGAGTTTGAAGGGACTTACTGTCTTTATAGTTAGCAGAAGCAAGTCTGTGCTTTGCCCTTGTGGAAAGACACTGTTTCATCTTTCAAGGCTGCTGATGGCGGGTATAACCTGAGAATGGCCCTGGTAAAGAATGGCCAAGGCCTTGACCCAACTCTCAAACCCGCAGTGATGTTCAGGGTCCAAGAAGGATTGGGCGGGAAACAAACCTCTACTGGGTTAAAGCACTAGGATTTTGAGTTGCTATAGCAATTAGTCTATTTTACCTGAACATGGACTCACCTTGGAGGAAGCTTTCTTGCTTATCCCAGAAATCTAGTTGTAATTCCTTCTTTTTCTACCCTATTCCTTAGTCTTCAATTCTTTAGCTGTAGTTAATGAGCAACCAAGGGCTGGTTTTGGTGGGGGGTACTGGGGGTCGAATCTGGGGCCTTGGCGTTGAGATATATCCCCAACCCATTTTGTTTTTTATTTTGAGATAGCATCTCACTAAGTCACTGTATAGCTCAGGCTGGGCTCAAACTTGTGATCCTCCTGCCTCAGCCTCTCAGCGTTCTGGAATTACAGGTATGTACCACCATGCCCAGCCAAAGGTTAGGCTTGTAACTTGTAGAAAGTATTGATTTTTCCCAAGGTAAATTCTCTTTCTAAATTATTTTTTTGTTTTGTTTTGGTAGTACTGCGATTAACCCTTTGCACTGGGCTGTATCCCAAGAACTTTTTTTTTTCTCTTTCTAAATTTTTGACCAGAATTCAAGTATCGCGTTTTCTATTTTATAAGATTAACTGTTAATCTTTAAACATCTGTACTTTGAAAGTTCGATTGGGTAAAAAATCCTGACAAACTGGCAAAGATCTTCGAGGTATCCCAATAAATGAACCATTGATAAGCAGAACAAATAAATACTAATATAATAGCTTTTTTTACTCAAGAGGAAAATGTCAAGTGCTATAAGTGTTATGGAAAAAAGTAAACAATATGATGTTCTTAAATATCAAGAGCAAGTTAACAAGACCATTAGAATGTTTCTCCTCCATGAGCTACCATGGGGAGTTCTTTTAATATTTAATAATGACCTAGGAAAATAACAAAAGAGACATAATTTTCTGTGAAAAGTACTGTTAGCTAAGTTGTTACTAGGTCTAGGGGGTATAAAAGTACTCTAGCTCATATCAAAAGTACAATAGGTTACCTTTATTGAAATGATATTTAGCGTTTCCCATCACTAATAGATGTCTTCTTTGCTCTCAACAATCTCATTTTAAGGGTTGTTTCACTCACCCATACCTGCGGGAGAAGCCATTCAAATAGGTTTCCAGTGATAGAGGTGGACCACAGTACCCACTGGCCCCTTTTTGGTCTTATTTAAGGGTGAATTGCATAATGTAACCTGAAAACAAAGAAATTGGCCCACTAGGATGTTGAACACACAACTTTGATCTCATTACTGCTAAATTAGCACCATTTTCTACTCAACAGAGCAATTCTGCCAGAGATTCTGGGCACCCGGCACTGTAACAACTACATTCTTAATTGCTCTCTGCTTTCACCGGGTTTCATGAGCAGTGCACTCTGACCACATTACGGTGAGTTATATTTCTGTTCAAACAAGGAGGCTTAATTTATTCTTTTCCTCTTGGATTCTATCATTATAGATTTCTATGTTTTGTTAGAATAGGAATTTCCTAATTGGATTCTGGGTGATTTAATTTGTGAGTACTCAACCACATTTGCCACCTGATCCCTGCTGTGGGAAATCTGGTGAATGTCCATAATAGTGGACGATACACGCTCTTACCCGCCCTGATTTGTTGATGTTTGTTTTCCTGGAGATTTATGTTGTCTATTAAGTCCTCTACCACCATCTGGTGTAATTAATGACCATAAAACCTCTCTCCCCTGACACCAGATCTACCTCATGGTACCCGATGCAGATGGCCTTCCCTGAGATGAGCCAATTCGCTGAACACAAAGCCCTCCTCGGCCAGCGGGGGCAGATCTGAGGAGGGCCATTGCCACCCGCACTGTATTTCCTTCCCCACTTGGTGGTCCTAGAACTTGGGGCCACTTCAAGGATCCGGCTCTGACTGAAACTGGAACTTCAGTTAGCAGCAGCATCATCCTGGTCCAAACCTGCGTCACCATCCAGATGACTTCTGATCCCTCTGTGTTTCCTCACTTCTCATTCACGTTTCCTTTACTAATTAAGCTGTTTACTCCCTTATCTGTCCCCTGACCTGACACATCGTCCATTTTCTCCTTTTCTATCCATTTTATGCAAATACAGTCTAATGATAAAAACATCCACACATTAGCAAAGTATTATAAAGTACGAGTTTGAAGTCATACACTAGAATTAAGCATTGTCAAAATGTTCTTTTGTTCTCTTGAAAAAATATTCTATTGTTACAAGTGCAATTAATACATGTATATCTTTGTATTACACAAATGCAATGCTATTTTGGATTTTTTCTATTTGAAATGTGTTTCAACATCTTTTCATATTACTACATATAATCTCAGGCTATTTTTAATACGTTGAGGTGTTGTAGAAACCGACCATGGAGAAACCAAGCGCCACTCAGAGAGTTGGAGAATGCAGCTTTATTTAACATCAACAGACCCAGGAGAGTTCGCACTCCAAGACCTTGGCCCTGAAAAAAGTGATTTGGGGGTTTTTATATGATTTTGCATCTTCTTGTTCTTGCTTTGTTCCCTTGTTCCCCATGTATGGAACAGTTTTAAAATCTTCTCTATGATTGCCTTTGAACATGTATAGGCACACTTGGGCATCTGCAGGAGAGGCTCATAGGCCGTGGTTACAGAATGTAGGGGGAGGGGGCTGCATTACACTAGCCCGTGGTTAGGAACAGCTTGGGTCAGTCATCAACACTTCTAAAGCAGTGGGGGAGGATTTTATAATGTCTTATCAGAACTGGGGTGGGCTGGGGGTCCTAGGTCCTGGGCTTTCCTGTTTCAGAGGCACATTTATTAACTTATAAACAAGAAGTCTTGAGATAAGAAAGCTCCAGAGTAGGTTAATTCAAAGATGCAACAGTGTCATCTACACATACCCATTCCTTCTAACTTTATCATTAACATGTTCGTTTTCTCCTCCTGGTTACAAAATGGCTGCAGTAGTAGCAGAGATCATATTCAGACAGGCAAAAGCACAGTATCAAACAAAGGACTGTTTTTCCTTGTCTCTTTAAAAGTGCAGAAACTGTTCCCACATGTCATTAGCCAGATTTCTGTATAGACAATTAACTGTGTCAGGTATATTCTGTTTACATTTACTTTTCAAAGTTATTTTTCTTAAGCATTTAGTCCTTCCTCTAAATTTGAGAATATCTTTGTCATTTTCTCTCATAACTCATTGGAATCATAAAAATTATAATTATTCTATTTGTGTGTGTCTGTGTATAGAGAGAAATATCTTTACTATCTTGTGGTTTTATGCTGTGAATATGGTTATCTCTCCATTTTAAAAAGTTTTAAATCCTTAAGGGAGCTTAAGAGTGTTTTTCCATAAAATTCTATATATTCATTTTTAGGTTAGATCTTAGACATTTTAGCTTTATTGCTGTTGTTGAGAATATCGTATTTCCTAGTACATTTTCTAGTTGGTTGTTACTGCTCTGCAGGAGCGTTGTTGATTTTTATGTGTTGGCTTTGCATTGAGCAAACTTCCTGATTGCTCCTATTCTAATGAGGTTCTCATCTATCAGTACTGGGTATGTTGTCTCTTTTCTTCCGATTCTTATTTCTTTTTCTTCATTATATTGGCTAGGTCTTCTGATAATTTAAAGAATAAATGTAAGAGTAGATAGTATCTTAGTCTCTCAATTTGTACGGAATGCTCCTGAAGTTTATGAAATACAATGATTGCTGTGACTTTTTACTAGTAAAAAGTATCCCTTATCTAGAATTCTTGGGATCATAAGTGTTTCAGATTTTAGGTATTTTCAGAATATTTGCATATTTGAATTTTTAGAATATTTGCATATACATAATGAGATATCTTAGGGATGGGACTTAAGTCTAAGCACAACATTCATGTATGTTTTATATACAGCTCCATATAGCCTGAAGATAAATTTACACAGTATTTTAAATAATTCTGTGCATGAAACAAAGTTTCATAATATAGAATTTTCCACTTGCAGTATCATGTCAGCACTCAAAAAGTTTCATAGTTCACAGCATTTCAGATTTTTGATTTTTGGATTATGTATGCTCAATCTGTATTAAATTAAGGAAGTTCCTTTCACTTAATTTTCTAAGAGAACTATATATATTTTTTTGAGAACTATATATTTTTAAACAATTGAATTGTATTTATTTGCACAAGATATCCTTATTTAAGTAGTCTTCTACTGAGAAACATTTTGGTTATTTTTATAATTTTGTTTTTTTGATTACAATAATACAATAAAAATTTAGCACATATAACTCTCCACATTTGTTTATGTCTAGGAAAAATTCCTAGAGGTATAATTATTGAGTTGAAAGATATAGTCCTTTAAAAATTTTGTAGCTCTTCTCAAAATAAGAGCTAAACATTTATTCATGCTTTTCCAAATGTACTTTATTTTAAGGTAACCAAAGAGCCTTAGAAATTGGTTTTACAGAATTCCAGATGAAAATATAGGTGGAGTGAGAGCATAAACGCACAATTTTGCAACCTCTAATAACTGATTCTGGTAGCAATAATTAATAAAATTCAAAATCATCAAGAAAAAAGTTAATGATTATAACACAAAGATCAGGTCACCACCAGTTGAAATTACTCATTAGTCTTAGTATTCACAGTTAAACAACCAGATTTTGTGAAGTACGCAGAACAACTTGTGAAATATTCTTGCCAAGAAGCTTCAACCTGAATTTAATTAAGATTGTAGCTTTATCTTCCAGTTTACTGGGGAGAGGGCAGCAGTAAGAAATAATTAAACAGCATAAAGGGAAGGTATAAGACAAATCGAGAGTTTAGAACATTATGAAAAAGAACCACTTTCTTTCATCCACAAGTTAATGGACAATTAAAGTAATGTGATTGTTGTAAGTGAATGGAGACTTGAGCAAAGTAATGTGACCAATTCCATGCAGACCTTGGTTGGATCTTGTTTCAAATGTGTCTATGTGATGGTTAATCTTGGTTGTCAACTTGGCTAGCTTGAGAGATATATAAAAAATTGGGCAAACTTTCCACGCGTCTGTGAGAGTTTTCCAGAGATGATTAGCACATGGTTCAGTGAATCGATGTAAGGATGCTGGGGGGACACCGCCCCGCCCTGAACGTGGGTGGTACCATCTAATAGTCTAGAGGCCTGGATGGAACAAAAAGCATAAGGAGAAACTCACACATGTGCATGCACTGGACTCTTGCACTAGTGTGTTTTCGTTTTGATTTTACCACCTGCATCACTCATCTCAGACTGCAGATTTTTCAGCCTTTGACTGTGGACTTGCCTCAGTGATTCTCTGGAGGGGGTTCCAGCCCTCCAGCCGTGGGCTGGGGCTGCATCACTGGTTCCTCTTTTGTAGAGGCTTCCGGCTTCTTGGACTGAGCAGCTACTCAGTCCTCTGGTTCTCCAGCACACACATAGCCATTGTGGACTATCCCACCTCTGATCAGGTAACCTGATCTAATAAATCCCCTCTTAGAATCACATATACATTGTATTATAATCATATATACATTGTTCCTCTGGAGAACCCTAATACAGTCAGCAAGACACATATTTTTAAAACAATTTAGGAAATGTTATTACAAACAGGATGTAGGCTGATACCAAAAAAATTAATTATGGTAGGAATAAAGATAGGATTGTGGTTATGCCAGAAAATGTTTTAATTAATCGATTAATCAATTAATCATTTGTGGTGCCAGTGATTGAACTCAGGGCTTCATGTATGTTTGGCAAGTGGTCTACAACTGGACAATACCCCTGACCCCAAACGTCCCTATTTTTTAGTGAAACATATAGTAGTGTAAGTACCTATAGTGTCCAATGAAATGGTATCAGATGTTTTTCCAAAAGTAATATGGGACCAAAAAAAATTACAGTTGAAGCAATTTTGTACAAAATATTGATTATTGCTTAATCTGATAAATATGTACACCATTTATTTATTTGTTATATTTTCGTGTATAACAGACAACTTCAACTTAATATATATATTTTTAAAATTATGCACATTTAGCTGAAGTTCAAAGGATTTAAAATCTGAAGCCAGCCAGTGTGGTGGCACATATCTGTAATCTCAGCATTCTGGGTGTCTGAGGCAGGAGGATTGCAAGTTCAAATCCCACTTCAGTATTTAGTGACTCAGTAAGAAAATCTGCTCAAAATTAAGGAAAAAAAAAAAAAAAAAAAAAAGGACCAGGATGCAGCTCAGTGCAAAGGCCCTGGATTCAATGGGTAGTACCACCACCACCACACACACACGTGTGCACGCGCGCACACACACACACACACATTTGAAGCCAAATTATTTTGCTTTTGTGAGTTATAAATCAAAACAAACTACAGTCCTAATCAAATTTCTTGACCAAATTTCTTTCAAAAGTCCAAAGAAATTATAACTCAAATTTCTTAAACTTCCCCAAATTGAAATTCCCAGTCTTTTGTTCTGCTCAGTCTTAGCCAGGATCTAATGCGTGGCTAGATTCAGGGTGGCTCTACCACCATCATTTTAATCTGATGCTGACTCCACCATTAGTTCTGATTTCATTTGCTTGAGGTGGCCTAGGTTAGTGGTCCTGAAACTTCTTTGGGTATTAGGGTTTCTTGAAAGACATTAAAACACAGATTTCTGGGCCTCATCACCTAGTCTGCACTTCTAACAAGTGCCCAGATAATGTTGGTTGTGTTGGTCTGGGGGACCACACCTTGGTAGTTGCTGAATTAGGGAACTGGCATTATTTTGAAAAGCTCTAAGTTGATTTTAAAGCAAATCAAGACTGAGCAAACTACTGCTTTAAAGCTTCAGCAAGTATTGACTTTAACAGACATAGGTATGTTTTAGGAGCTCAGAAAATTAATTGCAGTGTGACCTATCTTTAGATGACAGGACACAGAAAATACTGTTTTACTCTTCATTTCTACCCCCCTCAAAATTCAAAAGAAAATGAAACCCCAATCCCCCAGAGAAGACCTAGCCCCAGCCAACGCAGCCCTCAGTACCTAGTTCTCGGTGAACTCCAAAGTTGGCAACTTTGTGGTAACCGAGTGAAGGAGGCAGAGAGAGGAGAAAAAAATGTAGATTTCAGACTCACCAGAAGGCCAGTCTGTCCAAGCCAGCTGTTTGGATTCCATGATCTGTGAATGTCAATTCATCAGTGGTAATTAGGAGCCTTTGTATTTCCATATGAAGGCGAAAAATGTACCCGTCCATGGTAATGCATCTCTCAAGGATTCAGAGTTCTCCGTAGTTGTAGTCCTAGTCGGCACATTTTCATGGGTCTCTATTTCTGCCTCCACAAGAATATTCAAAACCTCATTCCATTCATGTTTCGAGTGTGGGCATTGTCTGGCACCATCTTCCATTTTTTTTTTTTTTTTTAATGAGCTAACACGTTTAGTTCACACCACAAGGTCAATATGACTTCTTTCAGTGAAGAAGTTCCTCTGAAACCCACTTCCTGCTTCCTCCGGAAGATTTCTACTTGGACTCCATTTTTGCTCCACCTGGAGAATGGGCCTCTGCAGATTTTTGAGCTCACCTTCTCGTTGGCTCTGACGCACGTTCCTGGGTGTGTATAGGTACTGTTATGTATTCTGATCACCAAACACTTCTAACCATGCCTAGTGAGAAATACTAATGGCTATAAAATTAAATGCCCCACAGGAAATGACCAACTCTCAGCTCCCAAGACCTTCCCAAAGTCCCAGTGTTCCAGCTCCTCCAGCCCTGGACACTTGCCGAGGCCCACAGCCTCAAAATAAGGGGGAACAAAGAACAAACCTCACCCTGAAGAATCTCACGGAACACGCGATGCCCTCACCCACTTTGGCCATAACCCGTATATGAGTCTTAAGCCCCTTTGTTCTAGGGGCTTCTCCTTTGTTCCTGAGAAGTCTCCCCTGTGTCTGGGTTTACTCCGTAAGTAAAGCCTACTCCTTGCTGTTCTTAGGTTGCATCTCATTCTTTCTCCAGCTCAAATTATTAACAGGTACATATAAAGTGGATGGATACCTCTTCCAGGTGCTTAAACCCCTCTACCTCCACCTGTGAACGTTTTGGACCTTGAGGAATACTTCCTGCTCCTATATTACCTGTATCTGTAGTATTTGTAGATTTCTTTTCCTTCTGCTCTTTCCCTACTCCTTCTAGAAAGGCTCAGCTGAGTTCTTTACACTTACACTGCTTTTAAAAGCATACCTTTTACTTCTCTACTATAGAAATTTGAAGGCATATTTGTTTTTAATTTTCCTTTTCTTCCTAGCCCGTGTTTGTTTCCACATAGGCTTTTCTAGAATGTGTTTTGCGGGGTCTCCTACTGGAAGAGAGATGAGTCGTTAGTTCTGGATTCGCTAAAAGCATCAACTGTTGAAACAAACCTCATCCATGTTCATGCCTTAAAATTGGTTAATCTGACAGAAAAGGTATTTTTCTATCCAGTGAACATTTAAAGCAGGCCTATACTTGATCTGTTGCCCTGCTCAGCTCCTTTTTATTTTGGGCTATCTTGACTGTCTTCTGTTTGAGTCCCAATTACATATATTTTTCACCACTTGCACATGCACGTGCACACGCACACGTGTGTTTGTGTGTGTGCGCGTGTGTGTCCGTCCCTGCAGGGCATGGCTAATGCTTCTATTATCCATTTTGCAATGAACGGCTACTTGGATACTCCTCCAGTAATTCTCCGAGTATTTTATTCTGTTCCTTTTGCTTCTCCCCCTCTCGAGTTTGTCCAAATTTTATTTAGCAATTTGGCAATTTCTCCTCGTCTTCAAGGGTGGTTTTCCTAATTTAACTATGGCTTTCCGCACCTTTAAGGAAGACCCGTTTCCCTGGAGGACAGCAGGTCACCCCAGGTGGCTGGCTGAGACCTCAGTTTGCTTCCTTTCTCGAACTTACGGGGACCCAGTCATACTCTCTGCTCTGTAACGTGCACATTTGCCTTCTCCAACACCCGCATGATCGCTTTTCCACTCTGGATATCCTACTCTCATCTTTAAAATTTGTTTTCCTTCTCATATCTCTTCGATTTGCTCTCTCCCTTTCTTCAGTTTAAACATACTTCTTGATTTTAGTTCATTTTAGTTCTGCTGTTTCTGCTCTGGGAAGAAGTCGGTCAGGCTAGTGATACATTTTTGTTAAGAGAATGTCTATTGAGATTCCTATTGTGTTGAGTTTTAAAAATCAAGATTAGATGGCAAACTTTGTCCATTTTATTTTGCTTCCTAGAAACTCTTCTTGTTACTTATGTTTGCTTCTATTTTTCTAAAGATATTCCCAGTTCCCCTCACCTGGTATCTTCTTTTCCAGATTAACTCCTTTTCATGTTTTCAAGTGAACTTTAATTTAGTTTCTTCCTCTTTTATTATATTGTGATGTAATCTTTCCTTTCTACTTTCTGTAGAGTTTTACTTTCTTGTATTCTGGTTTCAGTGTGATTTACTAATTAGAATTAATTCAGTTAGAAACATACTTCTTTACTTCCAAACATACTTCTTTACTTGAATTATGGCTAAAGTCTATCATCAATACAACTTTAAATCTTTGAAACTATATAATACTTGTTTTGGAGTAAAATCATGATCTTTTTTTGTAACTGTTCATTTATATTCGAAAGAGTGTGCTTTTCAATTTGTGCATTGTTCAAATATTGGATAGCCTTTGTTTTATATCTTCATTTTATTAAGATGTTTAAGTTTTTTTCCTTTCTTGTTGTAGATATGTTAAATTTCCTTTGGCATCCTGATTTCAATTATTTTGGATATGTACACAAGGAAGTGAATATGGATGTGCATTCTTCAGATATGTTTTCTTTTGGGTTGCTGAATCATGTGGTAGTTCTATTTTTAATTTTTGAGGAAATATCCATACTGGTTTCCATAGCTGCTGTACCAGTTTACATTCCAACTAACAGTGTATAAAAGTTTCAGTTTCTCCACAACTTAGCCAGCTTATCTTTCCTTTTTTATTTTAATAACCATCTTAACAGGTGTGAAGTAGCAAGTCATTACGGTTTGATTTGCATTTTATATTGTTCTTTTTATTTGGTAATAGATAGATGAATTATTAGATTTTGCATCTATATTAATAACGACATATTGGCCTATAGTTTTCTTGTGATGTATTTGTCTAGTTTTATTATTGGGATAATACCAGCTTCATAGAATGAGTTTGGATATATTCTTTCTCCTTCTGTTTTACTGGAACAACCTATGAAGGCTTTGTATTAACTCTTTCATTGCTTGATAGAATTCATGACTGAATATATTTTGTCCTTGACTTGTCTTTGTGTGCTGGGGAAGGAGGTGAATTTACTTTTATTAGTAATTAAATCTTTTTTTATGTAATATACTTTTTTTTCTTGAGTCTGTTTTAGTAGTTTATGTCTATCAAAGAATTCATCCATTTCATCAATATTTCTAGTATTTTGGCATATGTACAGATACGCCAAAAAATGTATACACATTTCAGCAGTTTACAATACTAATAAATGTCTGGGCCACCACTTTGAGCACCTCTTCTAATTGTGGAGGCCAGAGATAACTTGTATTAATCTCATGATATCTTGATAAATTTAATGTTAAAATATTTATACAAATTTTCCTTTTCCTGATATGTACTTTTTTTTGGTAGATGCTGTAGTTGGCCCCCTAGGGCCATCGGTTCTCTGCATTTGTGTATTCAACCAACAACAGATTAAAAATATTTTTAAAAATTAGTTGATTTAAAAGTAGATAGCGACAAGGATATACATACAAATTGAGTTTGCCCACCCTTGGCACTACTGACACTTTGGATAGAATAATTCTTTGTTGTGGAAGATTGTGCTATGCATGGTAGAATATTTCATAGCATCCTGGCCTAATACCCATTAGATGCCAGCAGCACCCTGCCCCCTAATTATCACAGCCCCAAATGCCCCAGGAAGTTGCCAGACTGGGAGAAAAAAAAATTCCCCTTGGTTAGACCACCGATGAATATATGTCAAAATCCAAATGTAGGTTGCTGTTTAGAGAATCAGACCCAAGCAGAAACTTTCTTAAAAGTTTTTCTTTCCTTGATAGTGCTACTTGAAGAGGTGGCCAACAGCAGCCTGCTTCTGGGCACAAAGCTGAAGGCAAGTACAGAGGCCAGGAGAGCCCCGAGTGTCCCAGAGAAAGGACCATTCTCAGATTTCCCGATAATCCTCTCCTCGCTTGCTTGGGGTGTACAGGCACTGTCAACTTTTAGAGAGAGATTCTAAAGAACTGCATACATAAATTTTTATGTCAAGTGTTCACATTGGCAATGGGAAGAGAGTGTACTTTTGGGGGTCATTGGTTCACATAAACATTCTGCCATGTTCTGATTTGTAAGCTAAGAAACACAGTATATAGGTCAAGACTATTCTCACTTCATCCCTATAGAAATGCATTTAATAGAAACCTTCAGAATTTAATGTATTGTCTCATCTAAGCTTTAATTTGTAGTGCTCTTACGGTTCTGTCTCTGCATTTGCTCTAGTATTTTAATGACAACAGTTGGACCAGAAGAGTTCAATGTTTTATTACAATGAAAATGGCTATTTCCTGTGGCACGAAAATACTCATGTCACATCATGCTGTTATGATGTTAAAACATTGCATAGATTATTGGTAACATTATGGTAACCTTGATCTGGCTTATAAGTTCATTTCAGTGTTTTTTTTGACTCAGCATCTAAGGAGAAAGCTGTTTTCCTACATTTAAAGAATATGAGAAATGGCATCAGAGATACCGATAAAGGAATATTTAGACAATTTCATTTTCTGAAGTAGACGGTGATATTGTGTGTGCCATCACTGAGGGAAAATAATTGACAATAGTTTTGCAATGAGAGAAACTTTCAGCAATTTGTTTCATTGTGTAAGGAAGATAATTTAATTCACCAAACAGAAGTATCACTTGGTACTTGACTGATTTTGTTTTTCTTTTATAGCTACAGCCATGGGAAATGTATTCTGCATAAGAAAGATCTCATATAGTCCTCATTTCTTCTATTTTACTTTATTCCACTTCTTATATTGTATTCTATTTCCAATTCTGCCTGTTCTCTCTTGTTTCAGTGTATTTTTCTTTTTTAAACTAGCCTTGTACTTTCCTTTCTGCTTTCTACCCTTTGGGATTGATCTTCTTATCTCTTAGTAGTTTACCAAGCAGCCTCCAGTGACTCCGCTTAGTTTTGGAGGAGAGAATGCTACAAATTTATTTTGTCACATGAGAATTTTTAATCTTTTCATCATTTCTCTTTATAGGCCTGTATGGAAAGAGTTTGCCCTAGTGAGTAATCCCACACAGGATTAAATTTTCTATAGTGAGAATATTGATTGTCATCCGCTTATCATAATAGAATTGAGGCTAGTTATAAGCCCAAAGCACACTACGGTGATTAAAAACTACCTGGAGAAAGGAGGTAACAAGATAAAATTTAGGTCTATTTTCATTTTACTTATAGTAAATTTTATACTTTTTCATGTATAGTCCTGAGTTGTGAAGTAGGAAATAGTCACGTAATTATTGCCGCCCCAATCCAGATGCACAAAAGTTTCGTCACCCCTCAAAGACTTTTCATGATACCCGATTGTTCTCAATTCTTTTCCTGTCGAGCCTCGGGCAACTACTGATCTGTCTAATGCCCCTCTAGGTTTGCCCTTCCCACGGTGTCATGTAATTGGAATCACACAGTCTGTAGCCCGCTGACTCTATAACGTTTTCCATTTAGCAAGATGTGTTTGTGATTCGTTCTTGTTCAGTATCGATAGTTCGGTTTTTAAATTGCTGAACCGTATTCCTTTATATGGATGTACCAGCATTTACTATTCACAAGCTAAAGGATATTCGGGGTCTTTCTAAGTTTTTGCAACTAGATTAAGCTGGTGTAAATGTCTATTTTTTGGTAGGATGTACATTTTCGTTTCTTCGGGATGAGTAACAAAGTGAGATTGCTGAGTCACACAGAGTATAATGTTTAACTGTGGAAGAAACTACCCAGCTGTTTTCCTAAATGACTGTACCATTCAGTACCCATCAGTGATGAATGAGTTTTATTTTATTTATTGTTTTGAGGGGTGCTGGGGATCGAACTCAGGGCCTTGCATTTGCTAGGCAAGCGCTGTACCCTTGGAGCTAAATTCCCAACCCCCATGAATGAGTTTTAATTGCTTTCATGTTTTCGAGCATTTGGTATCATTAATGGCTTTTTGTTAAGTTAATTAATTAAGCTACCCTAATAGATGTTTAGCGATATCTCACTATAGTTTTAAATAATTACTCATAATGAATTATGATGATGTGCACTTATTCATGTACCTATTTTCCATTTATATCACTATTTTGCTCAGTTATTTGTTGAAATCTTTTTTCTACTTTGTAGATAAGTTGTTAGTTTTCATATTGCTGAGGTTTGAGACATCTTTATTTTTGATACAAGTCCTTTGTCAGTCATGTGATTTGTAAATACTTTTTTCAGTATGTGCTTTTCATTTCATTTAAAAAAATGACTTGCTTCTGATGTCATATCTAAGACATCATATTTGCCAAACTCAAGGTCACAAAAATCATCTCCACATTTTATTCTAAAAATTTTTATATTTTGCATTTTACCTTTAGGACTATAACCCATTTAAGTTTTTTCTGTCTGTTATGAAATATGTTTTAAGGTTTTTTTTTGTATAAATATTTCAACATTTCGTTGGAAAGACCATTTTTGCACAGTTAAGTTTCCATCTTTGTAAAAAAACAATCATTGCCTATATTTTTGTGAGTCTGTATATGCATTCTCCATTCTGTTATATATGTCTGTCCTTTCACCAATAGGTTTGTCAATAACTTAAATATTTAAATCTACAGATCAAATTTTGAAGAATTAGACACCAACAGTATTGATTAATGTAATCTATTGATAAAGTATATTATCTCCATTTGCTTAGCTCTTTTTTTTGACTGTTCCCTAAAATGGCATCTGAACAAGCCCTCTCTCCGGGGGACACACTGTCTCTTGGACTGGAGTCACTCACCAGATGTTGTGCACAGTATCCCCTGCTCTGTTCCACTGGTGCATTTCTCCCTGGAGGTTCCTGGAGTCCTCTGCTTTCGCTGTTTCTCTGTCTATTCAATTTTCCTTTCTCACACCATGAGCCAGGAGCCTGAGAGACAGTCCATATTGTGTCTTCCTTTTCCTGCGTTGTGGTCTGACTCTTCAGTTTCCCTTCAGGTCCTTCCTGGGGTCCAGGGATCCACCTCTCTCCTCCTTTGCTTCCTCAAGTTATTTTCCAGTGTCTGGATTCCCAATCTTGGAGAGGTTGATTTGTTGCTGTTTACCCCTCTGCCATCTTCCCAAATGTCTTTGCCATCACTCTTGAAGGATATTTTCAGTGGACATAGAATTATGGTTTGATAGTTCTTTTCTTTCAGTACTTTAAAAGTATTGTTCCACAGCATTTTGGCCTCCTTCATTTCTGATGAGAAATTCAAAGCCATTGAAATTGTTGTTCCCCTGTACGTAAAGTGTGATTTTTAAAAAAATGACTTATTTTATTGCTTTTCTTAATGTTTGGTTTTCAGCAATTTTATTCTTATATATCTGGATTTGGTTTTCTTTGAGTTTACCGGGATGTGGTTTGCCAAACTACTTAAATTGACAAATTTATGCCTTTATTCAAATTTGGAAATTTGTAAATGTTATTAAATGTTATGACGTTTAAATGCTTAAATGTTATTTCTTCAGATATTTTTTCTTTAGTCTCTCTTTGTGACTTGGAAATTAAACTGTTTAGCATAGACTCACAAGTCCGTCAATTGCTGTTTATTCTCAATCTCTTTTTCTTTGTTCTTCAGTTTGGATAATCCTTTAATTTATATTCTAATTCAGTCTTCCTACTTTTATCTCCATCCTGCCACTGAGCCTATCCACTGATATTTTTATTCCCAATATTGCGTTTGGGGGTTCTAAAGTTTCTATTTCATTTGTTTTTATGTTTTTTGTTTCTCAGCTGAAAATTTCTCTTCTCATTCATTTCAAGAGGTTTCACCTTTATCTCATGGAGCAGAGTTATAATATCTACTTTAATTTATTATCATGATAATTCTCCATGTCTTAGTCTATCTCTTGTCTTTCTCCTCAATAACTGGGCACACTTTGCTGGTTTAGTGTTCTGAGTAGTTTTGGATTTTATCTCAAACAATTTGAATATTATGTCATGAAACACTGAGTCATGTTGAAGTTCTTTGGAAAAAGTTGATTGTTCTGCTTCGAAAGATAATTATTTTTAAAATTTGTTTTGTTTTGTTTTGTCTTGTTGTACTAGGGATGGAACTCAGGGCTACATCTCCGGCCTGAGTGTTTCTTTCAGGTAAGATAGGAAGACCAAGTCCTCCCACCCCTCCCCTTAGGTAAAAATCCTGGACATCAAATGTAAAGCAGACACTGAAGATTTTGAAAGCAGAAAGAAGACAGACAGGCTAAGGAGCTGGGATGCGAAGACTGGCAGAGTTCCTTGGTTTTGCTTTGCTGCTGCTGTGGCTTTAAATGCCCTGAACTGGGTGCTGAAGGGGGGGGGTGATCTGGAAACACCAATGAGCATAAACCAAAAAATTCCCAAGGAAAACTGAATATTTAAAGGGTGATAAAAGCGGCAGTCTAAAAAGAACAAAATATTTTGGATGCTCATCACTCTTAACACAATCACTAAAACGCAGCAGGGTCCCGTGAGGAGGCTGACTTCCAACCTTATGTGGCTGTGATGAGTTCCTGCCCTCCACCCCAGTGCCAGTGGGGACCCTAGTGGACACTGGCAGTCCCATCCTTACCTAGGAATAATGAAAAGATCCTGCCCCTAGCTGGCATAGCATCAAGAAAGATGTGTTGTCTAAACAGAAGGCGTCCAACCAACATCATTGTAGGCTGACCAGAGGCCACTTTAAACCTCTTCCATACTGCTATGTGTTTACACCTGCTAAAGATGTATAATCAAGGGTTGATGAGGCCCAGTAACCTGGCCACACTTATAACTCCTGTCACATTCTTCAGCCCTGCTCTTGACAGGCAACCACCACTCTCTGGACTTTGTCAAGCCTGCTCCTGGCAGATGGCCACAACTCCTTTTCACTGACCCTCCCCCTCAAAAGTCCCATTTCAATCTTTTCCTTTCACAGGCCTCCTTTATGCTTATGACCCTAGAAAAGACCTCACGGCCTGCATAAGAGTTATTGGTCTGGTCTAAGTGCAGGGTGGTCCCTCTCAGGTTTGTTCTGAAATAAACTTGTCCTGCTGAACTCGTAACTTTATGTTTTCCTCACAAAAACAGAAGATCTAAATACAATCTAGAGTCTCATCACAGTGATGGAAATCTCCAGAATGTAGTCAAAATCAACTATGGTCTACGGCCATACCACCCTGAACGCGCCTGATCTCGTCAAAATCAACTATGGTAAGAATTGGCAAAAACTTCATCTGAATGAGAAAGGATAATTAACCCATGTCAATGCTGAGCAGATACAGATGTTGGAATTATCTGATAAAAAATTAAAAGCAGCCATCATAAAAAGGTTTCTATAAACAATTACTAGCATACTTGAAACAAATGAAAAGTAATCTCAACGAAAATGTAGAAGATATAAATAAGGGCCTGTTTTTGCAGTCTTTTGGCAAGCAAAATTTGAGGGCAGGTTGTTATTTGTGCCTGCTGTGTGGTGGCCACTTTTGGGTTAAAGCAGGGTAATAAAGAAGGAAAAGAACCCAGGGAGCACCAACCTACATCTCCAGCCCTGTTCATTTTTTATTTTTAGACAGGATCTCGCTACGTTGCCAAAACTGGCTTCAGAATTGCAATCCTCCTGTTTCAGCCTTCTGAGTAGCTATTTAATTTGTAAAACCCTTTGTTTAAAAAAAAACCTTGTCCAAAGTTGCAAGCAGGCTATGATAGATGTCTCTCTTTTTTTGGCCAGTATAGAAATAATCACAAAATGTTGAAGCCAGCATGGTTACTTACTCATCCTTCCAGTAAAGTAAAATCTAAGGCAGATTACCAGGGACAAACACTACTGGGGCAATTGGGATGAAAAAGCTTTGACTCTTGAAGAATCGGCAAAATGCACTGAGAAAGACAGACAGAATGAGGGAGAAATGGCCAGAAATAAATCCCTTGGGTACAGCAGATTGTTTTAGTGATGGAATTATTAGGTACCAGAGAACACTGTATTATGATACCTTCTACACAGTGGGAGGAAAATACCAGGAAACCAAAAGCAAGTACGATGGTGTGATATTAAGTACTAGGGTTATGGAGCATCCGCTGTTTGGGATGCACAGAGCAAACCAAAACGAAACACCTCAAACAAAAAACTGGCAATGGAATTACCCACACCTGGGGGCACAGATGAAATAAATGTCACTGTGAATAGATGGTTTTGCCATGGCTGGCAAAACTCTCCACTCTCCATTTTCAGGATTTCCCAGACCTTCCTCCAGAGTGAATACTAACCAGTATTAAATCCCAGGAAAACAACAGAAAATTTCAGCTTTAATTAAAATATACAGTGATCTTAGTGGGAATGTAGATGGGTACAACGATTCTGTGAAACAGTATGGAACTTTACACAAAACATAAAGAGAGAACTACCATATGAGTGTACAATCCGTCTCCTGGGTATATTTCCCAAACAGACGAAATTGGCGTCTCCTATGGAGATTTGCATTTCCGTGTTCACTGCAGCCTTATTCACAAAAACCAAGATACGGAAATAACCTAAGTGATTATCAGCAGACAAATGGATAAAGCCAATGTGGTACAGCAATCTATTCTTGCACTTGAGGGCACATTCCAAGATCCCCAGTAGTTGCTCGAAACCAAGGATGGTAACTCACCCAACACACATGTCATGTTACAATGGTGTTTTAAGGTTGTTATTAAGTACAATAGGGTTACTTGAACACGAGCATTGTGGTACTCCAACAGTTGCTCGATAACCTGGTTAGCTACTGAGTGACTAACCAGTGGGTAGTGTGTGTAGCGAAGTATGCTGGACAAAGAGATGATTCACATATCTTTGGGAAGGAGTGCATGGTACAAGATCTCACCATACTATTCAGGGTGGCATGATTTAAAACTTACTATTTTTTTCCATAATTTTCAATTTAAAAACTTCAAACCACAGTCAATTGTAGTAATAACCAGTATTAAATCAAAATCAAAATCATGAAAAGTGAAATCAAAATCAAAATCAAAATCATGAAAAATGAAGCTGTGGTTAAGGACTGCTAAACTATTCAGCCTTAAAAACAGGGAGATGTTTTGCCATTTGCTGAGATATGGATAGACCCAGAGGACATTATGCTGAGTGATACAAGCCAGATGCAGAAAGAAAGATATTGTATCATCTCATTTATATGTGAAATTCTTTTTTTTTTTAAAGGTCTAATATACAGGTATAGAGAATAAGACAGTGATTACCTGGGACAGGGATGGGAGCCAGGAAGAAGGGGGGAGATGTAGATCACAGGCTACAACATAGCAGATCCATGGGGTGAACAAGACTACAGACCTGATATTCAACATGAGGAGGATAGTTAATAAAATTATATCAGGAATTTTTTATAAGATTTCAGCTGCTCTTCTCATAAAACATTAATCTATGTGCGATGTATGCAATCATTATAGCAATCATTTTGCTGTCTACATGTATAGCATAAATCATGTTGTAAACCTAAATTATATACGATTATATTTATTTGAAATAATAAAAATTAAAAATAAAAATGTGGTCGAAAGATATTAATTCCCAAGAGCCTGCTTTACAGCCATCCACTCTGGCCTGTGGGGAAAAACTAGCTGGGTGACTCATATGCACTAACTTATTTATTGTGGCTTAACTCTATTAGTTTCTGTAATAAGTCTGCTTCCATCAGAAAGGGGGGGAAGCCATTCAGGAAATCTAATAGGCTAAAGTGATTTGGCTGCTGAGATAGTTTTGGTAATATTTTCTTTTCTATCCTGATCTTAAAATAAATTCAGGAAAAATTGCCCTTTTTGGTGGTAATGATTGACATACATTCACCGTTCTCTCTTAAAGGAAGTTGAATTCCCCTTATATTTTGACAGCCTGGTGAGGTACAGTTTAGACTTGATCACAGTCAAATGCAAGCTGATATATGCGTTAATATGACATGAAATTCCCTCTCCGAGGAGGAAGCCTGGGAGATTAAAAACAGCACATATGACTAGCTAAAGATGGCTGAGCTGTCTGGCTAACACCAGTTGCAGCTTAATCAGCTAAACACTCCAGGATGACTTTGACTGGAATCCATGAGAGACAATACTGAGGAAGCAGAAAATCAGCCGATCTGCTTGCTAAGCCTGGCCAATAAGACAAATCCACAACAGTGGAGTATTATGGGATCGGGAGCCATAGCTCATCTTGCTAATTCCAAATCTAGTACTCTTTGAGCCATCTCCGCTGGGGGTGGGAAGAATAGCGTTAAAGGCTTCTGCAGAAGACCCCAGTCTGTGTAGCTAGATAGATAGTAAAAACCAATATGGTGCTCAGAAGAATGTGTGGTATTCTAAGAATGCTTCAAGTATAAAAAGAAAAACAAACACAAACAGTGTAACTGGTATCCGAAGCAAAAACAAGCTTCGAAAAACTTGCACGGGGCTGTAACTCAGAACAGCACTTTTTTGGGTTGACCCAATGCACAATCACTTTGGAGGTTTTTTACTCTCTAGGTACATGCAGGCGAGTTTGTTGCTGGAGTCTTTAAACCCTGTTCTCCCACTCAAAGCAGGAACAGCAGAAGAATATTGGATTTGAAATTTCCTGAAGCCTTGGTGACAAATGGTCCCTGTGAGAGACAATTACTGCCCTTTTTATTGGGCTTTAGTGTGGATTTCTCCAAGCACTCGGGGATTTGGAGTAGTTCTAAGATCCAAAAGTTTCTAAGATCCAGAATGAATGTCAGATTCCTTCTGAAAAGGAAAGGATGAAATGGTACATACAGAAATCCTAACTTGCTCCGGCCCTGAGGATGTATGTTGTATCTACAAATATATTTTTGCCTTATTATTAGGACCAACCACAGGAGCCCCCCAAAACTGACAGCTTAGTGTTGAATAATTTAAATTGTAGGTTTTGCTCCTTGTTAAAGCAAAGTGAGTTTTCCGCTCTGCAAATAGAAATCCCCAGACTAAGGATGCAATGCAATCTAGAAATTTACCCTGATTGGATCAGTAGATTATAAAATGATGGCCAAAGAAACAGGGATAGAAATGCACAGCAGTCAAAACAGAGGCAGCAAATCCTCGGGGCAACCAGATGCGGTGTTGCCTAAAGCCAGGCAGCAAAGAATGTACTAGGGAAATTTAGAGACTGGCTATTAATCAGCATTCCTTGATGACTTGTTTGAACACAAGCAGTTTGCAGTTGGCATTCAGGTTGGGTTACAGCGGTTGTATTCACTGTATTGATCCTTCTGGAATTTTTACAGAAAGCCTATCTCTGAACTGGAAGGAGCCACTGCGGATTTGGCATGTGTAGCTGATGTTATGGATTGCTGTGAACCAGGAGGGCAGTCTGTTAAAGCAACTGGGCAGGATGGGAGCCCCCGCATGGGACACCAGGGACCACCCGGCCCTTGTGACAACAGCAGATGTGAACATAGAATGTCCATCTTGATGGTGTCATGATAGTGTCCTGGAGGGCGATTGTTGGCTTGATCTGATCATCATGTGTCACTGATAATTCATCCCCCGACCTCCAAAAGGGAAACTCATGAGAAGTTTCTTGGCTTCCTCAAAATAAACTGTATCTAAGATTTGCACAGGCGCAAGCAACACAATTCTTGAATTCTAGCCAAACCACAAATACACAATGGCAGTATCTGTTGTATCCTGACCTGTACTGGTCTCCATGTGCTAAGAGAGGCTTCCTGGTCTTGGTGATTGGACACGGTGTGTGGAGACAAGTGGAGATGACTCCTTTGGGGAGCCTCAGCCTGTGATGGGAAAGACCTGTTAAAACAGATAAATATGACTGGAGGGACTGTGCAGGCTTGGCGGTAGGTCTGGAAAGATGAGCCGGATATAAACACTTGATGCCAACTACAAAACTGATGGAAGATCAGATTTGCTAGCATCTCTGAACGAAGGTGTGAACCTTGGCGTGCCGCTTACAATAGAGTCTAATAGACTTAAAGGGTGGTGCCCAGATGCAACAGAGGGGTAAGCTAGAAGAATACATTTGTGGGAAAACTATACCAGCCTAAACTTTGGTGTGAGATCCCTGGAAAGTGTACTCTTTCTATTGGTTCCATCACACCCTCAGTGCCACAAATTAAAAAGGTGTTTATATTCACTGTGGTACGAATTGGTCAAGTTTGGACAAGTGACGTTTCATTGCTCACCTTTCAGAATATCAGGGGTTTCTTCCAAAACTTCTGACCCAGAATCTGCATTTTAACAAGCTCTCTGGGTGAATTATATGTATGCAAAGTTTGAGGACCACTGGAGTAGGCTTTATCATCCTTCCCACAGTTCAGGATTGCTTTGAATTACAAAAATTTATTTGGCACCACAAAAAAAAAAATTTATTTGAAAGTGAACTCGTGAAGACCATCCTAAGTCACCGAAACAGGATTCAATATAAATTTGCGTCTGGATATTTTTAATGCCAGGAGAAAAGATATTTGGGTATAGAGGAGGAGGAGGGAATTTCTTTGCCTTAGACGTTGAAGTTGGGAATTGTGGTTATTCTTTTCATGTTCCACAGGTATTTGGTAAAACATAAAAAAAGTCCATCTTATGACAAGCTAGCAGGAATTATGGGTAAACATGGCTACTGAACATGACATTATTTCTGCTGACAGAGAAAAAGCTGTTGGGCACAAAAGAATGGAGACTTACACGTACTGTGTGAACTGGGACTGTGGCCGCCTTTTTCACAGCTATTTCTTTACACCTACCACAGTGATTTGGCTTTAAAAGGTGACCTTTTATTTGTATTTGATTATTAGCTGTTCTTAAGTAGTTTAACATATAACTGAGAGGTCGAATCCTATAAATTCAATATGCTGATAAGAAAACAAAATGAAAAATCAAATCATGGTGCTATACTTTTTGATGCCCTGATAAACAAGGTTTATAAACATTAACCTGCAATGAGCTGGGGACAGATGGCCAGGACTGAAATGTGGGGGAAATAAATATTTATGAAAAGGATGAGATTTTGAAGATGGGTAAGATCTGAACAGGCAGAGAAAGTGGATCAGAATTTCAAATGAAGGGACTCAACATGAATGAAGCAAGGACAAAAAGTGGGGACACTGTACAGAATGACGTGGATGGAGGCAGTTGTGTGTATGTGGATTGAAGGTGAGACTCAGTATTGCCGAGAGAGTGGTGCATCCTGGCTGTTTGCCTGTGAATTCAAGGCACGTAGCTGTAGGCAACTGGTAGTCCTTGTTCAAGTGCAGGATGGGGAGATTAAAATAATCTCAGGGGGCCAAGTGTGGCAGCGCAGCCCTGCCATCTCAGTGCTTCAGGAGGCTGAGGCAGGAGGATTGCAAGTTTCAACCTCGCTTAGGCAACACTGCAATTTGGCAAGATCATGGCTCAAAAAAAATAAGAGAAGGCAGAGGAGTGTGGCTCAGCGTAAAGATCCTAGGTTAACACCCCACCCCCCAAAGTCTTAGAGAGCTGGGACTGTAGCTCAGGGCTAAGGCACTTGCCTAAAATATGTGAGGGTTAGACCTCCAGCACCGCAAGGAGAAAAAGTGTCCGCAGAAAGACAAATACATCAGGTTAAGTACCTAAAAGGGGCGGGTGAAAGAACTCCAGGCAGAACATGTCAGGAGATAAAAGGAAAACCAGAAGAAGAGTTGGACTGGTGGCAAGTGGGATCATATTCTAAAGACTGAACACAAAGAATTGGCAGAATTTAGAACTGACTAGAGGAATAAGGTTCATCAGCGTTTTTCATTCTTTCTACCTATAACCCAGGGACCTAGAACGTCTTAAAGTCAAGATAAATGTAAAGTTAGTCAACGAAATATTACTTTCAGTCTAAGAAAGTTAGCAGACTTTTTAAAGTAATCTTTGAATATATGTGGAAAGAATAATACCCCAAACCCCTTTGGTTTTGTTGCGTAGGAGGTGCTGCCATGTGCTAACTACTTATTTACAAAGTTTCTTCCAAGATGTCTTTAGGCAGAAATTGAAAAAAAAAATAGTATGTTTAACTTCATGTGCCTCCAACCGCGCCTTTGAAAAATAGGGATAACAATATGTAGTACCTCATAGGGCTGCTGTGAGGGTTAAATGAGTTACTGCATGTTAAATGTCAAGTTGTGTGTCTCTGTGCTAGCTCCCCCACTCTTTGTTGTTTTTCCATGCTGGGACTTGGAAGAACGAAGGGAACGGCTTCGTTAAATTCGGTGTTCATACTAAGGAAGATGAAGAAATAAGACTGGATCGCAAGGTGGGAAGAGTCACCCAGGGAAGAAGGGAAAACAATGCACAGTGCAGTATGATGTTAAATGGAGAAAGCGTTGTGGCTCTCTCATAACTGCATTTTAACTTTTTTGTTGTTCGTTGATTTATTCCACAAGTATCCCTCGGACTTGGGGGAGAAAAGAGAAATCGGGATGGTTTGTGTTTCGTTTAAATGATAGGGAAAAAAAGAGCGTTAGGTGATTTATCCACAGCCCTGCCACCTGTAGGAAAGGATCCCTGCCTGTATGCTTCTTTCTTCCTTTGTAGAAGAAAAGAGAGTTGGGTGGTTAGTTACTTTATAGGACTTAAATGACAGATTTTAAATGAAGATTTAAAATCTTGATCTTAGAGGGGTCCACATGAGGCTGCACTATGGTAAGATACAGTTTTGGGATTTCAAGGTTTTACTTGTGTCAGAGGGGGAGAGAGAGAGAAAGAGAAGAGAGAAGGGAGAAGAGAGAAGAGAGAAGAAGAGAGAAGAGAGAGAGACAGAGAAATAAGAATATTAGCTCTGGGCCTGCCTGGCAGCCAAAGGCAGTGAGTCACTCTCCTAAGACACCACACCAGCAATGCTGGGAGAATGACAGTAGAGTCATTTGGTACCCTACTTCGTGTCTCTAAATAACTTTGCACCAACTTCTCAAGCTCCACTTCTCAGTGGAGAAAAGATGCTAGAAGGACACCAGGCCGCGTAGCAGTCAGCGCACACCGTCCAGGACGCCGCAGCTTCGTCAGCCGGGCGGACGGAATTGCGGCCTGAGGGTTTGCTTCCGTGATGACTAAGCCGACCGGGTTCGGAGGCTGCAGCGTTTCTTCTTTGTCCTTGCACACTTCACGCCCGACAAGGTGCTTCGGCAAAGAGAAGAGGCGGCCGCTAGGAGGTACCCGAGCTGTGTGTCTGCGGCCGGGCGAGCAGAAATGGCTAACGGCGGCTCCCTCCGCTAGGCGGGTCCGGGCGGGTGGCGCTTTTCCAAGGTCGGGGCGGCGGGGAGCTCGTCGCGGGCGGCGGGGACTTGGGAGCCGGAGCAGCCCCGGCGAGGCGGAGGGCGCGCAGGCGCCTCGGGGGCTTCCCGGCCGCCAGGTCCGCGCGCTCCGGGCGCCGGCTGCTGCCTACCCGGACGCCGCGGCGCTCTCCCGGCGGGGCGGAGGCGGGGACCCCGGTGTGCACGCCGCCCCGTGCGCGCGCTCGCCCGCGCCGGGAGCCTCGGGGTGCGTGTGTGTGCATGAGTGTGCATGAGTGTGCGCGCGCGCGCGTGGGCCGGGGTGCACGGGTGTCGCCTGGAGCCGCGGCTCCGGGACCGGCCGAGGGCGTGGGGGCCGGGAGCGGTTGGAGAAACGCGAGAGTGGCGGCGGCCGGGCTCCGCAGCGCCCGGGGAGGGGGCCGTCTCCGGATCTGGCTTCCACCGTCCGCCCCGCTCCCCGGGGACCAAGGGCAGGCGAGGGGCGCGCGCGCCGGCGAGCGCCGCGGACCCGCACGGGGCGCAGGAGGCGCTTCGGCGGCGGGGGAGGGCGGGGGAGACCTTGATTTCCACCAATCCCCGGGCGTGTGTCTGCGGAGTCCGGGCGCCGCGGAAGGCTGCGGCGCGCCGCGGGATTCACTGAGGAGAGCGACTTCTTTTCTTCCCGGGCCGGGAGGGAGCGCGGGTCCCGGGGCGAGGCGCGCGAGCCGGAGCAGGTTAGCGGTCCCGGGCCGCCGTGGAAATTTCCGAGGACTTGGCGCGGCGCGGACGGCGCGTCGGGGCGGCCGGGGGTGTCTGGGGCGGGGAGGGGCGGCGGAGGGCGGCCGAGCATCGCCCCGGACCCCCGCCGAGGGCGAGCGTGATGCCGCAGAGCCGGCGGGAGCTCCGGGCCGCCGCCGCCGCCGTCCTCCCTGCTGCGGGGACCCCGGCGCCCGCCTTCTGCAGGGAGACGACCGCGGCTGCAGCTCGTGACTTGCCTGCCGGCCGCTGCCCCTAGAGAGGACCCCTTGAAAAAGTTGCCTTTCCCGAAATCCTTGCGCTGACCTTCGGGGCCGGGGAGGCCGAAGCAGCGGTGCGTGCGTGTGCAAGCAGGCGAGAGACAAAAAGGCGTGTGTGCATGGGGGGCCGGCCGCGCGGGGACCCTCGGCTGCCACTTCGCCCCGCGGTGTCCTGAGCCCCGGCCGCCGCCCCCGGGACGCCGGGGCTGCTATGAGCCCCTGCGGCCGGGCCCGGCGACAGACGTCCAGAGGGGCCATGGCCGTCCTGGGGTGGAAGTTCCCGCGCACCCGGCTGCCCGTGGGCGCCAGCGCCCTCTGCGTGGTGGTCCTCTGCTGGCTCTACGTCTTCCCCGTCTACCGGCTGCCCGACGAGAAGGAGATCGTGCAGGGGGTGCTGCAGCAGGGCACGGCGTGGAGGAGGAACCAGACGGCGGCCCGGCTCTTCAGGTACTCGCTCCCGCGGAGCCTCCCCTGCAACGTCCTTTCCTCCCCGCGCAGGGGACAGCCTCGCACGAGCCGCGCCTGCACCCGGCTGTTTGGTCCTGCTGCCTTTGTGACGTTCCAATCTGGAGGCTGTACTCAGGGTCCCTTCCCCATCCATCCCTTACTCCAAGAGATGTGCAGACACCTGCTTGGTGCATGTAACGACTGAGCTCGTTTCTTCGCAAGCCTGAGTTGCGTTGAACAGTTTGCACATGATTACGGGTGGGCAGCAGGACCCAGGCTAACTTAGTCCCTCGTACTTAATGAGAATTTGTTTCTTGGGCTCTGCAGACTGAAGCTAAAGAGAACCAGAGGCAGGTCAGAACGACTTCCCGAGGTGAGGCAAGCAGTCGGTAACATAAATCATCAGAGGGTCTGATGGGCAAACCTTGGGCAGTGAGGACGTGGACACCCAGCCAGGTTCCCGCTGCTTTGCACACTGCCCAACGCAGCTAGAGAGGACGGACTGATGTCTACTAAAAGCCAGAACGGTGCGATTTTTACGTTGAAATCGCAATCAATTTCTAGTAATTTCTAGGTATTCCCCCCCCCCTTACCGACCACCAGCTTACTCTGAGAGGGTGAGGTATTTGCCCAAGGTCATTTATCTTTGAAGTGTGGGTGCCGGAATTTTTCACCACTTAAAGGCACCTGGCTCTTTTTGTTGGCTTAAATTTGTGGATGCTTCTGGAAGATGGGAGATGTACTTTAGGGAGAGACTTGAAGTCAGAAAAGAAACAAAAAACAAAACCAGATTGGCATTCAGAACTCTGAGGATCGCTTAGAGGTGGTGGTTTCCTTTTCTTTGGAGGACATTTAGTTTAAGGGTCTGAAAAGAAGTTCTTAGCACCAGGGGTTGATAGATAGGTTGGAGGGAGGGTGGAGCTGTTTGCCCTTCTTTATCTCTTGGGCACTCTGGGGAAACACCAGAGGACTGCTGCGGTGGGGTGTCCCTTTCACCTTCAGTCTCTTGGGCTGAAGATACTGCAATTGGCTTTTCTGTGATTATAGGGCCTGGGTGAGGAGGGTTTTCCTCTGCTCTTTAGAAGATCTTTCATAAACATTTTCAGTGCTTTATTTACAAATGTTCACAAGCATCTAAACACATGAAAAAAACAAACTTCTGAATCTATGTCTTCCCTCCCCTTCCAGGCCTAATGTTGACGAGAAGGTCACAGAGATGATATAACCATTTTTCCCAGAGGAAGGCAGCAGAATTTTCCTTAAAACTGGGAAGGGAAGATTTCCTCTCTTTCTTTTTTTGTAACTGTAGTATCGTTAACTTTAAAAATAACCCCGGTCCCCTAACAATATATAAAGGTTAATTGGCTCTTGCCGAACGATATCGATTGCTGGACTGCAAAGAAGGCAAAAGGTATAGCACCCAGCTTTCCGTCCCTGACGACAGAGAGCGCTTTTATTTTGAGTAATACACGGAAATCAGTTAAGAGCTTCCCATTGGCTTGCAATGAAAGAGCCCCTTTTTTTGTACGGGAGAATAAATAAGGAAGCTCTGTTAGGGAACAGATTTGTTTGTAGAAGACCCAGTCGAGTGGAAAATGCTCCGTATTCTGATCAACACAGACGGAGTTTTGCTGGGACCCGTTGGCTCCTTGCCCCCCGGCCTGGGGTAATCTTCGGTGTGTTTAGCTGCCCTTCAGTCGGTACAGAGAGTCTATGCGCAGAGAATGACTTATTGAAATCCACATACTCTAAATAGTACCTGAACACACCCCTCAAAGTTAGCGTCTGCGAAACCGTGTAAAGGCACCATTGCTTATCAATGAAGTTTGAGCTTTGGTTTGGGATACTCAATTTGTACATCGCCTGTGCCCTAAACGGATAAACAGCGTAGTATCTTTGGCTACTTTATCTCTTTGAGTCTTAGCCTTATTTATAACCTAAGGATGGTGACATCTCTCTTGTAGTGTTGTTATAAGATTTAAATAATAACAATTATATAGATAATAGTTACTACATTAATGTAATATTACAACATTATTAATAATGTAAATATAATATGTAAATAATAATAATTATAAACAACTGAGAGCAGATGTCTGGTACATTGTATATCCCCCAAAATGGTTGCTTTGTAATGGTTATAATTTTCTGTATATGTTACAATTTAAATAAGGACATTGGGCCAGCCCATAAGAATTTGGAATGTTTCACCTGACAGATTTATAGGGGAAACATTATTTGTCCATACCCACCTCTCCACCTACATCACTGAAGACAATAACCAGAGAAAGGAGTTTTGAAAAATTGAGCTTCATGTCTGTTATGTCAAAACACTTTTTTTACTTTGCATATTTAGCAAAATTCATTTTTTT
>PVJO010018444.1:0-36822 GCA_004026905.1 Hystrix cristata | reverse complement strand
CTATTTGCAACAAGTGTATTTACACTTTTCCATTTTTTTCCCTTTCATCTTACTTTTCTTTTAACTTTCTTCTTTATCCCCCTTTTCCCTATCCAGTTCTCCTCTCTTTTGAATACTATCTCTCTTTCTTTAAAAAAAAAAAAATACTATCTACTCTACCCCTTTGTCCTTATTTACACTTATGGTTTCTCATATCAGAGAAACAATTCAATGTGTACTGATAAGTGTCTGATTTATTTCACTTAAGAGTATGTTCTCAAGGAACATCCATTTACATACAAATGACTCTAGTTTATCCTTTTTTATGGTGGTGTAGTACTCCATTGTGTAGAAGAACCACATCTTCTTTAGCCATTGAGACCATAATATTAAATGAAAAATCAGGCATACAAATTTAAATATCACATGGTTTCTTTTATAGGAGAAACCCAATGTATAAATAAACACCAAAATAAAATATGGACAACTGGTAACAAGATAGATCTTTTGCAAATAAGAAGAGACCAAAATATAGAAGGAAGGAAAGATGAGGAAGTAGGGAGAGGAGAGGATAAAAAAAGAATGAAGATGTTACATACATTACTAACTTCCCATAAAGAATGTAATTAGTATATTCTGCAAACATTTATCACTGTAAATAACAGTTAAAAAAAAGAATTACATTGTATGATTTTTTACAAGATCATTCTGGAAGGTGTTGAACTCATTAAGATTCATATAATTTTACATATTTTACTTCTTTTTTTTACATCACAACCATTTTTTTCCAAATTGCTACATTGTATTTACAACGCTAATTTTTAATGATTGCTCAATATACCAATTGTATGATCCATAATAATCTATTTCACAACTTTCCAAGAGATTTAGTTTGGTCCTGATATTTGGAATGATCAAGCAACATTTATTCTAAGATATGTATTTGTCGAAAATGTAAAGTAGCTGCATTCTTTGCTGAAGTAACAGTATAGAAACCTTAGGAAGTGTTGTGAGGTAGCTAGATGCTGATATTGCCAGTTCACCTAAAATTCCATAAAGAATGGACTATCCCTTAGATAATGGAATACCTTCAACCCAGTTGTAAAAGCTTATAATTTATTTCAATAAAATACTCAATATATACATAAGATGGATTTTACTTCTACAAAAAACATTCTGATGCCAAGAATCAATGAATACTGCATATTTATTAAGCCAGAAGAACTTCCTTCTGTGAAATTTTTACTCAAAGAAGAGTTTAGGAACAACGCAATGTTATATTAGATAAATCTTTGTACATCTCTGCTTCCACATGATCTCCATATAAAAGGAAACCAAGGATTTTTTTCTACTCATTTCAAAAATCAATTTTCGATTGGCATTCATATTTTAATGATTAGACAGTAATGTTCACATTTTTAGTAGAAAGTATGCTAGGCATCATTATTTAGAATATTAAATCTTCAAACTGAAATCTTTGTTTATGGCTAAGGAAACTTATTAAAAGGACAAATGAATTGCTCATGGTCATAAAATTAAATCAATTCCTGTTATAGAGCATCTCCTATATTAAAGGAGCTGTGGTTGAAACTGTGAGGAATAAAGGGCTGATGACACATTCCCCTTCTAGAAATAGCTTCTATTTAGAGCAGGTGAAGGAGAGATGTGATTTCTTATGTTGAAAGTGATCCTGGTAGTAATGGCAGTGGAATGTAACAAGACATATGTGTTATCTTGACTAAAGGGCAAGAAAACAATGGAAGATGGTCATTAGGATTATGGCAGCTCATTTCGCCCACTACTTGTTTGAGCTATGAGACCATCTTCAGTGTCTCCTGCGGTCCTCAGTCCCTGCTTCCTTTTCCTCAGGGGCAAGAAACTCACTTTGCTCATGGAGTTCAGTCTGCCTCGCATTCGTACTAGTGATTAGGAAGAGCTTCCTCAGGGTGTGCTCTTCTCCTTCTCTTTCTAACGTTTGCCTGTCAGTGTAGTGATATTCTTTGGGCCCACACAGCAGAAGTCCACTGCCCTTTCCAAATGAGGGAACTGCATTTAGAGCTTTCTCTTCTCTCGGTAGATTATTGCCAGTTCCTTCTTTTTTTGTTCATTCTTGGTTTTGTTGGCTGTACAGATTAATGGCTTTCATTTTATATGTTTATACATGTGCATAACATACTTTGATCATTTTCATGTTCTCATCATTCCCCTGTCCCACCCTTCTCTCTAGTTTTGCAATGAAGGTGGGAGTTCATTGTGTATAATATATTTTGCTCGTACTCATCTCCACTGTTTTGTACCCTTAACCCCCACCTCTTACTCTCTTCCTTTTTTCTAATAATATAGTAGTCTCCCTTCTACTTTCTTGTCATCTTTTTATGTTCTCCACATATTAGGGAGAACATGTATTATTTGTCTTTCTGTGTCTGCCTTATTTTGCTCGATATCATGATCTCCACATCCATTTATTTTCTTGATGGTGGTAGAATTTCACTCTTCCTTGTGTATGAATAATATATATAGTACACTTTCTTTATGCGTCTGTTAGTGAGCATTTAGTCTGGTTCTATATCTTGGCTGTTGTGAATTATGCAGCAATAAATGTGGGTATTTTTTCATATACTTACTGACCAGTTGTACTTCTTTTAAGAAGTGTCTGTTCAGTTTATTTAGCTATTTATTGGTTAGGCTATTTGGTGTTTTTGATGTTAAGCTTTTTGAGTTCTTTGTATATTCTAGATATTAAAACTCTGCAGGAAGAATAGCAGGCAATGATTTTGTCCCTTTTTGTGGACTGTCTCTTCACTCTCATTTGTCTTCCTTGTTGTTCAGAAACTTTTTAATTTGATGTAGACCCATTTGTTGATCCTTGCTATTATTTCCTGTGCTATTGGAGTCCTAATCGGGAAGTCTTGTTCTGTGCCTATGGCTTCAAGTACTTCCCCTGTGTTTTCTTGTAGCAATTTCAAATTTTCAGGCCTTATACCTAGGTCTTTGATTCATTTTGAAATAATTTTTGTTCAAGGTAAGAGATAGGGATCTAAATTCAGTCTTCTACAGTTTGCCCAGTTAGTTAAAGGGCCTGTCTTTTCTCCAACATATATCTGTGGCTCCTTTGTCCAGAATCACATAGCTATAGTTGTATGGGTTTGTTTCTCTGTCCTACATTCTGTTCCATCAGCCTATGTGTCTATTTTTTTTCTGACAGTACCACATTGTTTTTGTTACTGTGGCTTTGTAGTATAATTTGAAATCAGATGATGTGAGGCCTCCAGCTTTGCTCTTTTTGCTTAGGAAATTTGGCTTTTTTGAGTTTTTCGAATTTCCATATGAATTTCAGGATTATTTTTCTAGTTTTTTAAAGACTGTCGCTGGTATTTTGATAGGAACAGCCTTGAATCTGTGGATTGCTTTTGGTAATGTGGCCATTTTACCAATATTAGTTCTGCCAGTCCATGAACATAAAAGGTCTTTACATTTTCTATTGCCTTCTTCAGTTTCTTTCTTCAATATTAAGTTTTTGCTCTCTTTCTCCTCCTTGGTTAGAATGATCCCTAGGTATATTTTTTATTTGAAGCTATTGTGAGTGGAATTATTTTCCTGATTTCTTTATCAGATAGTCCATTACTAATGTATACTAAACCTATTGATTTTTTTTAATTTTGACTTTGTATCCTGGTACATTGCTGAATTCACTCATCAGTCCTAAATTAAGGTCATGTAAGTAGAGCATCATATCATCTGTGCACAAGAATAATTTGACTTCTTCCTTTGTTATTTTTATCATTTTTTGTTTTTTCTTTCACATAATTGCTTTAGCTAAAATTTCAAGACCTAAATTGAATAAGAGTGATAATAGTGAATGGTCTTGCCTCATTGACTTGATGTCTTCTGTAGATTTCATGTGGCATATTTAAAAGCATTTATCATCTTGTGTTCTTCAGATTGAAGATTGAGTGTAATTTTGTAGTTCAAAATATATTATTAGTATGCCCCTATGGGTAAATAAGAAAGTATAACTATTCCCTCCCTGCTTTTTGATACTACATTTGTTAATGTAGAAGTTTTAATAGTCAGTAATAATCTGGATTCATCACAATCCTGTTGTTAAATGATTCCTCCAAACTTTTACTTACCAATGAATGCTGGAAATTTGTACTGGATACTGCCAAATGAAACTAATATCCATGGAAAGAAACAGAAGATATGAAAAGGACATTCAAGGATGAAGACCAAATATAAATAGTGACATGAAAGAACATGACATATTTGAGAAATCCTGAGTATTCTAGAGTGAATATATCATAGAATATTTAGAGGCACCTGGGGCTAATGATGGATCATAAAGGGCTTGAATTATGTCAGTGAATTAGCATTTTACAAGATTGCTTTGACTGACTCTTGAAGGAGGGAGGAAAAAACACTTCGAAGAGTAGGAAGAAAGTTATATTAATAGTATTTAGCAATTAATTGAGTACCTACGATACCAGCATAATTATGTATCTTACATATATTTGTTGTTTCATATATGCATAAACACACACATGAGTACACACACACACACACACACACACACACACACACACACAAAATAAAAATTTAAAACCTATGAAGACCTGTTAGTCCTACTTTACTTTATGGATGGGGAAATATTAAGATGTTGCAGAGGTAACCCAATTATTTAGTGGAAGAGTCTAGATCAAATCCAGGTCTTCTTGTCTTTGCTACACTACAGTATGCCAATAATATGGATACTACGAGACAGAGACTGATGTGAAATATTCTAGAGATAGGACCAATATCACTTCACAACTTGGGAAATAATGCAATTGGAAAAATCCAGCATAACTGAGCTTTCTGGCAGGGAAGACCAAGAGAACAGAGTGGAGATCTTGGAGATCCAAGTCCCACTCAGCACCAGAACAGCCCCTTTTCAGAATGTCAGGCTAATACCTGATTCATCTGGAAGTACAAAGTTACCAATAAAGTCTCAAAACGAATGATCATGCCCTTGCTGACCAATTTCCCAGGCCCAGAGCTGACAGCAGGTCAGCCATGTATTCAAAGACTACCTTCGTCACTGCTTCATCAAATGATTCAACTTGTACATACCATCACTGATTGCACATAACAAACACTCCACTCAGTGTATACATTCAACCATCTAACAATTGGTCATGAGATCTGTACTGTTTAATTCTTACTTGTCAGAACAGAAATGTTCTCTCATATACTTACAAGACTTGGTAAGATTGTTAAAATTTATGCAGTAATATCTACATTGCGATATGGTCACATTTCTTCTGAATTATGTAGGAATATGAAAAGAAGCAGGTAAATGCACCTTGATGATAGAGCTAAATCAGTAGGCTCTTGTTAGCAGTCTATAAATATTCGAAAGGTGTTAACATCAGAAAAAAACAAGATTTAGCTGAAGTAGAAACAGATAACTTGTGTTACAAATATGAAGAAGTAATTGGATAAAAATTGACTCATTAAATTTTAAGTGGATTATTAGGAAAAATACTTTGTCTATGAGATTTTATTTTCTAAAAGATATCTCAGAAAGTAGTAATAAGAAAAAAGGAAAAATTGTCCTTTATTTTATTTAGTCAACATTAATATGAGCTGAAACTTTTTAAAAGAAACATTCTCCATCAATTGGTTTATAATGAATGAAAAAAGTCCACATGATTCTTCTATCTAATGAGTTTAAATTTAAAATCATTTTTTTTTTATTTTGGGGCACAAAATATGAACTAAAGCTATTTATCATGTGGAAATAATTTATAGCTTTCTTAAGAACATACACATTTATATTTACATGAATGTGAGACAATTTTATACTTATATATACTGTATGTATATGTATCTAGAAAAATATGTATGTATGTATTACATTTACATATAATTAATAGAAACATATATTGTTTATAACTTATACTATGGTTCAACCAAACGTTTTTATATCTAAGCAGAGTTCTTCATTATTTATCAGAATTCCTAGGATATACTGTTATCTACAAATTTTGAAAGCAGTCAGTATTCGGGTGGTGAGAGTTCTCAAGGCCTTTGATAAAGGCAGTATTTACCATAGTTAAAAGAAGAGGCTTTGAACTTAGCAGACTAGAGGCAAAAGCTGTCTTCTTACTAGTTATGATGACTGGAGACAAAGCATTTTTACCCCTGTAGGCCCCCATTTTCTCCTCTGCGAAACAAAGAGGATACAACCTTCAAGACAGTAAAGTTAGATAATGTATATAAAGCAGTCAGCAAACTGTCTTAGATGTAGTAAGTTCTGAATAAGATTTAGATATTTTTATTATTATTTTGTTTAATCCCAGCAGGTCCCACCATGACAATGCAAATGAAAACGCAGTTTGTTTCATTTTATTCACTGCTGTATCTCAATGTCCCGGAGAGTACTTGGCACATATTAGGTATGCAGTAAATATTTGTGGAATAAATTAGTGGTAAATGACTTGCTGAATAATTCTGCCTCTTACTGCATTAAGGTTTGCCTGAAGAAACATGTTACTTGTATAATGACAAATACCATTTCAGTATTCAAGTAAAATTTAAAGGCTCATTTGAAGAGAAGAAATTAAAAAAAAATTCAAGTGTGAAGTAGTTTAAATTTTAAATATCAGTGTTGTGATTGAAGACCCAGTTTGGGGCCTGGTGATGTTACTTTAATGATCAGTTTAAGTTCAAATAAGTAACTCAAGGTATTTTTTTTTTAAATGTACTTCCTCAGGGAAAATTTATGACTTTCCCTTTAAATTTATGTTTTTCAGTTTTATTTGCTCATTTGCCTCTTGTTACTATTTTAACCATGCCACAGAGCTGCAAATTCAACAGCTGTAAATCACTTGCAGAACTGACCAAAGGCCAGTCAGCCACTAAAACCACATCCGTGCTGGTGGGCACATCCCTTGCATTGAACTCAGCCCTGGTAGCCAGCAGTGGCCCCTAGTGTCTTCTGAACAAGTAGTTTCTCTGACCTAAGGCTGAAGAAGAAACTAGGACCAAACATGAATATTATTTTCCCATGGCCAGCCTCAGACAAGGTATAGGATCAGATGAAAACTTTTGTGAAGTGCTTAGAAATTTAGAGCTTAAAATTGTGTAATAGGTGCTTAGTGGCACATAATTGAGAAAAGCAAACAAACAAAAACACAAAAGCCTTATGCTGTACTTTACAAGCATTAGATTTTGTCCTAAACTTGTTTTTATTAAACAATTTTATGAGGCATATTTTACATACCCTAAACTTCACTCTTTTTAAGTATATAATTCAATGAATTTTAGCGACTTTATCTAGTGGTATAATCATCACCATAAATCAGTTTTAAGCATTTTCATACCCTTAGTTAGATTCCCTAAGAACATTTACAGCTAATTCCCATTCCCACCCCATCCCCAGCCAGATACCTATTTTCCGTCTCTATAAATTTGTCTTTTCTGAGTCAACCTTTGTATTTTATAACATTCACTAATCCATTAAAAAGTACCAGTAGTTAGAGGATGTATTAAGAATACTTGTTTAGAGGATCAAACTATTCTTCCCCCTTTGCTGTTTAACAGTAGCAAATATTCCTGGTCTATCTTTCACAAAACTAACTATAAGATGACTTTTGTCTAGTCACAGTGAGTATCTCCATGTGGGCAGATTAGCATTCTAAAATTGCACACCCACCTGCATTGATGACTTTCAGCCTTGTTGAAGCAGCAGCAACTGTGGACAACACTAAACCCTGCCACGCCTGGCCGTGGCCTGTCACTACAGTCTTTGTAACTTTTACAGCTGCCATTTCATCAGCTGCCACAATCTCTGTAACTTTTACAGCTGCCATTTCATCTACTTGTCTCCAATAAGACACGAGGTTATTGGAGCAGAGCAAAATCTATTATCATTTTCATATGTTAGACTCCAATACATATTTTATTCCAAAATTAAAATTCACCACCATGTTAATAAGTAGCAATGTGTAGATTTCTTTCTTATTTGTATTGGCCATTGGCATGACATTGAGAAAGTCTTTATAATAGAGAGTATATACTGATTTCACCCTTTGTGAAGTGTGTTCTGTACATCACAGATCACTGGTATATTTACTAGTTGTTTTTATTAAATGCATTTACAAACGCTGTTGCTTGACTAAAATGAATTTTTTATTTTGGAATCCCAGTGGAAATGGGATGGCAGTCACTTCGGTGCTCAGTTACACATGAAGAAACACTTCTAGGTGTGGGCTGAGGTGGTCCATGGATGATGCCTCATGGCGGCTGCCTTAGAGGAGCTCACATACCAGCTAGGAAAGCAATTCTTTTTAAAAATAGTGCTTTACTACTTGTGTGGAAATGCCTGAATAAAGGTTTATCTGGGTGATAAAGAACCAGTCTAGAGTTTACAAAATATGTTCTGGATTTGGTTATGCATGAGATAAGTCCTGAAGGATGAATGGCAGTAGTATCTGGAAAGGAATAGCAGTAGACTCTGGCTCTTGAAATGGTCTTGATGTTTCCTTTGCATTATAGCCTAATTGTCAAGTGTCATGTTTAAAGGACCCTGTACAATGAAAATGAGTGTAATGTTTTTCAAAATTAAAAGGTTTGGATATGGGTCTAGTTAAAAAATTCCACTTACTGAAAAAACACTTCCTCTTGTACAATTAAAGTGATTCTTAGAAGTATGTTTCCTAATACATATGCACATATACATACATATATTATTTATAATTCATCTTATTACTGAAATGATCCTACTGGAGTATTTAGAAATTTGGATTTCCAGAATAAAAGCACAAGAGACTCAAAGGAAATGTTTCTCAAAACTTTGGGACAAATGAACAAATAACAACCTTCAAAAACTATCATTCTTCATTTTTTTTTTTCCTGAAACTGTACACTTCTAGGCTGGAATGAGATTTCCATTAAGGAGTCGTGTATTTTTCTCTTTTTCTTTTCTTTCTTTCTTTATCCATTTCATTCATTCATTCATTTGGTGGTTTACTATTTCTATGTCTCATAACACATAGCATAGTGCTGACTTTTAGTAGATGCAAGAATGTCCATGGACGAAGTACAGAATGTCTCAAGAAAACATCAAGAATAAAAATGTAGTAAACATGAAATGAAGGAGTACGTGAATTCTGGAATAAATTGTTGCCTGACATGTGTGTAATCGTTGGTAAACATTGATTGAATAATTATAAAGATGAATGAGGATATGCCTTGATTAAATTTGGAGATGAGTACAGCAACTTGGAACATTTGTAAATTGATGGCATGACCAGTGTAAGATGTGACATGAACTTATGGAACACAGTAATCCCCAAAAGGGTTTTTGACTGGATGTTCTTTGTGAAATAAAGCCAACACATGAACCATGACAGAGCAAAAAGGGTGGAATCTAAGAAAGCATTACTTCAGCAAGATACATAGTATGCATTAAGTGATGAAAACAATTATTAAATAATTTTAAATGAGTTAAATGTGACCTCATGGGCCTTTTTACTCTGTCACTTAGTACCTGCCCCCAGGAAAAAAAAAAATCCAAATATATTCCTTATCCCTACTAATAGAAACAATGCTCTTGAAAGGAAAAGGAGTCAATGTGTACAAAAATTACCTAAGACAGATGAATTCAGTCAATAATATATGTAATAATATGGAGAAATGTGAACAATTCTATAATACCTGAGATAGAAAGATGGTAGAAGATAAAGGAAGTAACCTTTCAGATGAGACCAGAATGAGAAAGAAATGTCCAGGAGAAGAGCTAAAGCAAAGCAAGGAGTCGATGTTGGTGCCCTTAGAAGGACTAGAGAGAATATCTGTAAGTCAGGAAGCAGGTCTCAGTGGCCAGGTCTTGGGTTTAATGGACCGCGTGGTGAGCAGCAGCTCTGAGAGGGCAGACAGTGGCCACAGACTCCTACAGCCCTTGAAGGGACTATGAATTTTTTTCTAACTGTGACAGGAAGCCTCATGTTGGTTTTTCATAAGAAGAACAAATTATGACTTGAATTCATGCTTTAAAATGATCTCCTCACAGGCCACTGTAATAAGTGGCTCTAGAAAAACAAGAAAAACCAGCTGAAAGTTTGTTGTGTGGTCTACTGAGAGGTGTCCTTTTTCTTAGAATGATAGTGGCACAGTGGTAGGGTCTGTTTTGGTGATAGAGGCAAAATATTTTGTTGATGGACTTGGGTATGGAGTACGATGAAACGTGAAGAAAGATTGAAAATTTCTGGAGTTTTGAGTTGACCAACTAGGTGAGTGATGTTGTTGACAGAACTGAAGGCCAAGCTGACATGGAAAAGAACTAGTTGGAATGATCACATGAACGGATGTATGTCCTTTCTCCCAAGTTATATTATAAATGTTTGAAGATCGGAGTCCTTGTTTTAGTTTTTGTTGCCGCCCTTCATGACATCAGACTGAGCATATAGTAGGTGTGAAAAAATGGATATTGGCTGATTAGGGTTCGTCCATGTTATAAATTATGTTAAAGAAGGGGGGAAGAGGGGGGAAAACCAAGATGTATCATGTACAGGTACAAAATAACCATGTTGATTATGATCATTATGTATGCAATGTACCAATACATGTTCTTGGTAAAAAATAATAAAAAAATTAAAAAAAAATTATGTTAAAACTTTCGACCTCTTAATAAAAAGAGCTGATTTGTAAAATTCTTGCAAATCTTAGGAAATGTGAAGAGTAAGAAAGCTACTAGAGATTTAAATTTTTATCCTTAAGAGCTGAGATGATGGCACATGCCTATAATCCCAGCAGTCTGGAAGGCTGAGGCAGGAGAATCAAAAGTCTGAACCCAGCCTGGGCAACTTAGTGACTTAATGAGACCCTGTCTCAAAAAAAAAAAAAAAAAAAAAAGTAAAAGCGCTGAAGATGTGCCTTAGTGCATATGCCCTGAGTTAATCCCTGTTATGGCAAAAAAAAAAAGGAAGAAAGAAAGCAAAATTTACGCCTTTTCAGATCTTCACAAAGTTGTAACCTACATCCACTTTAGTGGCTAAGAGGTGAGGAGGATAAAGTCTTGTCACTAAGATCCAAAGATAAAATATTTCCATACTTCTGATATGTTCTACGCGTTGATGTTTTGCATTTGATATTTTCCTTGCATTGATAATCCAGTGGTTATAAATACATCACGCTGTTCACAGCCAGGGTTTCTTTTCACATGTGCTTTGTGTTGGAAAAATTAATCCCGGAGGAAAACAAGAGCTTACTTAAATGAAAAGGCTTTGTTGCCAATGTTAATTTCACTTCACTGTACCAAATTAAAAATTCGCAGTAAGAGATTTGAGATACGTTGTACTTCATCATGTTGAGCTTTTATTTCCAAACTCTTTTCTTCAATACTAGAGCACTAGTGGTAATTAGAAGCTTTGCTAAGTGCATAACCACATGGCTACCTCAAGCAGCATCAACCTAAGGAGAATCCTAGAGCAGGAGGAAATTCTTGCCTTGGAAATATGAACAATGATGAATAGAGGAAATGAACAATTAGCCCTTTACTCTTGTTACCTATTAGGATGCTAATAGTGACGACTCTGCGGTGACCACACCAGGGAAGATTCATACTACGGATGTCAAGTGAAACATCTCTCCTGTCGTTAAACAGCTGGAGCTTTTTCCATGAAACTAATGCATCTAGACTAATACAGATTTCTCCCAAGCCAAATAGTCCACATTTATTTGGATGTTCCAGCTGTCTGCATGAAAAATCAATATGAAAAATAAATCATAGAACAAATGAGATTTCTTCCCACTTCTAAAATCCAGCAAAATGATAGAAAGCAAAGTTTTTGTTTTTCTTCGGTGGTTTTTTTGTTTTGTTTTGTTTTTGCCTTGACACCTTCACCGGTTTGCCAGGGAAATGGGTAATTGTTCCGGATGCTTTTCAAAGAGATTCTGTGAAGCTTAGTTCCTGGAAAAACTGGGGCAGAAAGCCTTGGAATTCATATTAGCTTCCTCAGGGCTGCTTCCTCCTGTGACTCCCTCCTTCAACTGTCTGAAACCTGGGCAGCATAGAGGGGTCTTTCTAAACTACAAAAGAAGCTTTTTAACTTGTTTTAAAAATGCTCATGGTCCACAGAATGTAGTCCAAACTCCAATTACCATCCCTCGGTTTCAGATCGAAGCTCTGTAAATTCTTCTTGACACTATCTCCCTAATCCCTTGTTAGCTGACATCATCTCCTGTTCACTTGATTTCCCTCCTACCTCTCGCTTCTTCCTATTTTTTCTAGATTATATTCCTTTACTCCTCCTGTAATGTTTGCTGTCACCAAGTCTCTATCTTGGCTTTTAGTTCTTTCTATCAAAATCTTCCTACAAATACTCATGGCTTTAAATGCACCTGTACTGTGTTGACACCAAAATATACATTTTAGACCCGAACTGTCTACTGAGATTAGCAGTTTCGAACAATGTTATAGTTCTGTCTTGGTGTTCTATAGTATCCTCCTTCACCAAATTCACTATATACAATAAGGAATAAATCATGTTTCTCTAAAATCTATTGTTCTCATTCTCTTTTCTCAGTATAAAATGCCACCATGACTCAGTCACCACATCCAGAAACAGGGTTGTTCTCCTAGACTACTCACTACCCACCACGCACAATTGCAAAATCCTGTATATTCCGCTTGCTTGGCATTTTGTGGCCCTTAGTTGTATTTTCCTTCTGTAGGTCCTTTGGTTTTTCTGGTTCAGATCACTAGTTACAGATATCTTATGTTCGAATCACATTGCCTCCATAGAAAATAATTTCCATTTATTATTTCCCATGCTTCACACTTTAGCACTTCTTTTATTTATGTTGTTTTATTTCCTTCTCAGGGTAATCAGTGAGTAATGTATTTTCTACATTATATGATGACAAGGCTAGAGATGAGAGTCCAATTTTGGAGCAGTCGAGTACCTAATTAAGAAGAGTAGGAAATCCCTCACTTAAGACTGTTGATTCAAGCCTAAACTTCTTCCCCATCACAGTGCTGTCTTCAAACTACACCTAATAAAGTATACAGGGAGGACAGTAACAATTTTCTCCATTCAAATCAAAGAAAATATTTAAAAAGCAATGTGACATGGCTTATCTAAGGCCCCTGAGCTCATGACCACAGTGGGAAAACTGATATTTTTTACTTCTGGATCTCTATTCTTTTTTTTTCACAACTCTGCTTGTCAGATGCTGTAAAAGAATAAAAACTGTAGTGTCCAGTCCTGAAAATGTTGTTTCCTGTGTCAAGTGAAATGATAATCAGGGTCGCTTCAATTAGATAACCAAAATCTCAGTTAATATACAAAAACCTTTCCATTACAAAGTCTCCAAATATGGGTGCATTCTCTAGTACTTTTCTGAATTTTATCTAAAATTCCTAACTAAAATTTCTTTTCTTTTTTGAAGTAGCTGCATTTATGGACCTAGCTAATATTCTATTTAAACTATTATACATTCAATATTTCACTTTCCTGGTGAGGAATTGTTCACATGAGAATGGGCTTTCTGATGCATGTACATACATTACTAGATGCCTTATTACCTTCTGAGATGCGGCTTGTATACTAAAAATGCCAAGAAGAATGATGTACAGTCAGTCATCCAAAAACAAAATGAGTAAGGCAGAAATATGCCTGCTGTATTAAAGCACTACATTTTGCTCCCGATGTCTCAGGCTTTGAGACTAGTCAACACATTGGGTCAGTCAGCAGGGCAAAATGCTGATTATTACTTTGAGCACAGAGTTTGTCTTGTAGACTAGATCAGCCTTTGAAGCATACCATCGGAGTCTCCAGCTACCTAACAGTGATAAGTAGCGTTTTATAATGGCCAGAGTTTGAGCTATCATGGATGTCACTTAACTGTTGTCATGGTGAAGAATATGAAACGCCACAGTGACACACAACAGAGAAAACCATGGGCTGAGAACTGCGACAGTGTTCTGAACTCAACGTGTCATGATCTCCTCTGTGAGAAGACTCCAAGATCTCCAGGGGTATTTTTTAAGGATAAGGAAAGAACTAAAAGCTTGGTGATAATCTTACTAGACATTCATGAAACATAACTTCTCTTAACTCACACAACCAAATCAGTTATTGACAATTTAGGCAAAATATTGGATTAAAACAGATACTATGTACAAAAAACAGAAGATACTTAGGGGCTTTAATTATTTCAGCTTAACTTGTAAACTAAAACTGTCTGATGATTTAGTAAAACCAGTGATGTACTGGTATTTAAAAGGAGAAATAGAATTTTTCCCAATCAAGCTCATCCAATTTTTTTTCTTTCTTTTTTAGTAACCATACCATTGCAGACTATTGATTGAAGCTATTTCACATAAAGTAAAATTGCATTTCTATTTCTTTTACTAGGACATAAAAAGACCTGAGAATCGAATTTGATCAATTTTTTTTTTCAGTTTTAGAATCGTCTGCTTATCCTACCATGCATGATTTCTTCATTGATCATAATTTCAATTTCCAACAAATCATCATCAGTCCAAAGTTGCACATTGTCTTTCTATAAATCATCCAAACATTTAACTTGTCTATCAGTTAATGTGCAGTGGTTTTCATCATTTTTTAAGCATGTGCGTGGATCGAGATTTTTTTTTAAGATATGTCAACTTCTGGGCAACATCTAAATTCATGATATTTGGCTTATCAAATTGAGTTATAAGACCAGAAACATGGGGCTGATTTTTGGCTTATCAAATTGAGTTATAAGACCAGAAATATGGGGCTGATTTTTTTCTAAAATTCTACTGTATTTTTCCTGCATAAAGTATACTATCAACCCAATATCCATGCTTTCCAGTGTGGGTTACTTTAGGTATGGAAGAGAAACAAAAGCACACTAAGTGAAAAATTCTCTTATAAGTATTTTCTGATCTTGACAGTTGTCTCTCTCACACCTAATTTGACAGTAATGCTTTTTACTTATTCTTTTTGAGTCTTTCTAGATCAATAAACTTATTCTTAATAGAAACACAAATTTTAAATACTCATATTTCATTTTTATGACGTTTAACCAAACTATGTAATCCTAAAAACAAGCACAATAGGAATACATGGATTTTTAAGATCAGAGATCAGTTAGGACTGAATCTTAGTAAACACATAAGTCACTTGGAAGGGACAGAAATTTAAGAGAAATGAGCATTCCACTTGCTGCTGGTATTGGTCAGCCTGTTGTTGAGGGAGTTTCAGAAGGAAAAATGCCCTCCCAGTCAGATCTGTAGACTCATATCTGCAGATCAAAGTGCCTTTAAAAAGGGAACTCTTATGCATTCTTAGTATAATCATTATGGAAAATACTATGGGACTTCCTTAAAACAAACTAAATGAACTACTACATGGTCCAGCAATCCCACTACTGGGTATATTCCCAAAGGAACTGAAGTCAGAACGTTAAAGAGATACTTGTACTCCCATGTTTGATGCAGCACAATTCACAATAGCCAAGGTATGAAATCAACCTGAGTGTCCATCAACAGATGAATGAGTAAAGAAAATGTTTATATACACAGTGGAATACTATTCAGCCATAAGGATTGAATGCTCTTATTTGTCAAACATGGATGAAGCTGGAGCATGTCCCATTAAGTGAAATCAGTCAGGCCCAGAGAGACAAATACCAGATGATCTCATTCATATGTAGAATCTTAAGAAATTTACATTATAAAAGTTGAGAATGGAATAGTGTTTTCTAGAAATTGGTGAATGGAAGGCAGTGAAATACTGGTCAATGGATGATGTTATAGTTAGATAGGAGGATCAAATTCTAGTAGTCTATGTCCCAGTTGGGTGAATATATTAACAATAATGCAGTTTATGTCTCAAAAATGTTAAATGAGAGGGTTCTTGAGAGTACTCACCATAAAGAAATGATAGAACTTAATGTGACAGATATGATAATAATCTTGATTTGGCCATTAGTTAATGTGTACATGAATCAAACATTACACTGTACCATATAAAAATGTACAAATATTGTGCATCAATCAAAAATAGGATTTTTTAAAAATTTAAATGCCTTCTCCACAGCTCCTTCTTGTCTATTCCTAGATATTTTACTTCCAAATATGTTAAATAAATGCATTTTTTTCTTAATTCCTACTACCTTATTCAAGTTTAGACATTTATGAAGTTTCTCCATCACAATGATTTACTGTTAGTCCTCCTAACTCTCAATTCCCTCTGCTTCCCTCCATTCTTCATGACATTTCTCAGGCTTTCCTTTCCGTACCATAAACATCGCCGTCTTGACTGCCTCATACCCCCATTTTCCAGCCTTGAAAAGTCTACCGTGGCTAGTGGGGGAAGGTTCAGACATCTTGAAAAGAGATCCACTGCCCACATGATCCATCCCTAACAGTGCCAACCTCATCCCTCTTGACTCTGCGCTAGCAAGCAACCTGCTCAAGCTTTCCATGTTGATTGTCGTCTTCTCCCTTCTCAGAAAGCCTTCCTTCCCTTCTCCATATTTAAACAGACTTGCACATCTTTCTTAATGTGTGTATTAATGTGCTTGTGTGTGTGTGTGTGTGTGTGTGTGTGTGTGTGTGTGTGTGTGTGGTACTGGGGACTGAACTCTGACCCTCTGCATTGAGCTGTAGCCCCAGCTCTATTTTATTTTGAGATAGAGTTTCCCTAAGTCATAAATTGCCCAGACAGAACTCAAACATGCATGTCCCTTCCTGAAAGCTGGCATTACAAGCATGTGCTACCATGCCCAGTGCCTTCCAAATATATTCTACATGACCTGCCAATGAATTATGCCAGGGGACTTACTGAAAACTATCATCCATGTGGACATGGACCAAATGGCTTGTTTCATTTGATCCTCTTCTTTATCTGATATTTACTGAAGATTGCAATATTGAGGAATTAAAGAATCATCCCAGCCATCTAACACAATCTCTGCTATATGAGAAGTAGACTCAATATTTGTTGGGTGTAAGTATATATAAGTATAAATAATTACACAAGAAAACTCATGCCAAGTGTCAGTGGAACCACAGAGGAATACCCAGCTTGCTGAAGGAGAGTGATGTTTTATTATGTCGCATCTAAAGTACTGGTTGGATATCCAAAATGTACTCTTAAGAGTGGTGGCAACTTAATGCATGTTCACACAGCCACATGAAGAGCAAAATAAATAGAAAATGAGAAAAAAACTGAGATCAAAAAAATGATAAAAACAAATATTCAAAAATGATGAAGTATTAAATATAGCAAGAGATGTATGTTCTTTAGAAATATAAGTGAAAAAAGACAACACTGAGTATACATCAGAGGATATTGTAATGATGAATGATATTTTACAAGTTACATGAGGTAACTTTATTATTATCATTTCATTAATGAAGGACACAAAAATGTTTTATGCTCTCCATTAAAATAACAGCTATAATATTACAATATATTGGAAAAACCACATCTTGCCTCTCATTGCTTCCAAGAAGGAGAAAATTAATATCCATTTATCATCACAAGCTAGGTCCTTTAAGTTTCATGTGTAATAGAACAATTCAGATGCTTTAAAAAATTTAATTTAACACAAGCACTAGGAATGCATCTTTTAGTGCCATTCAAATACTGCTTCCTTAGGCAGCAGCTTGGGAATCTGTTAGTTGGAAAAATCAGAGTTCTTAGATAGAAGATTGTATTGTCCTCTGGCTCAATTTTATACAATGATAGCATGATTTAGACATGTTATGGGAATGGTACCTCTGTATGTGTCTTAAAAAGCCTTGGCAAGATTTATCTCTGCAGTCACCTGATTTAGTATTTCAGCCATATTACCCAAATATGGTGTTGGAAGCAATAAGGGTTTCTTCCCTAGCGTCCATGCTGTGATGTGGTACTCAGCCTTCCTCATGCTGATCCTACTCACCCACTCCTCATTGCCACTTAAATGCTCATAAATGTTGGGGCTCCTATTGATGTAGTATAGAGAGCATCAGAAAGTTCCTTTACCAAGTGATGATTATAAAAATAATCTTTAAAAGCCACTGGCATGGGAGGCTGGGGATTTAGCTCAGTGATTAGAGTGCTTGCCTTGCAAGCACAAGGCCCTGAGTTCGATCCCCGGCACCGCAAAAAAAAAAAAAAAAAGCCACTGGCATGGAAGTTTACCATACAGGGTGAAAAATTCCTGGTACTTTATACCAAAAACTAAAACAAAATCTTGTCATAATTACTTGAAAGTTCAGCATTTTATAACAGTGTGTTGGGTCCTGGACATGGACTAGTTACAGAGCTTTGCTTCCACCTTTCTGTAAGACAAGATGTTTTGTCTTAAGGGACTTGGAACCAACCAACCTGGTTCTACTCTTGCCACTGCCTAGCAGGGAAATCTGAGCTTTCTTTATTTTTTACCAAAGATGGACATAAAACCTGCTTGCCAAAATTGTTACCAAGTTTTAAAAAGATAGGCTGTGGGGCGTTTACATAGCTTGTAACTCAATCTTTGGACTCTTACTCAAAAAGACATTGATGAAGTACCTTTCTGTGTCAACCCCAGGCTGAGACTATACAAATAATAAATCCAGTACCTTTCTCTGAAAGCACACAGGATTTGAGAAAGCAGACATGTAATTAAGTCATGGTGATCTAGGTCCCAATCTATTAAGGCTATTTGGGGACATTTATGAAAGGCAGCACAGTGTGCTGTGTCAGCTGGGTGGGGAGGTAGGAGGCTGGTCATGCTTAGGCTGCTCAGTGGAAGAGGTACTTGGGTGTGTCTAGGAAAATGGGAGCCTTCGGAGCAGGGTGGCAATTTCTGGGTAGGGCCTTTTGTTTTTTAATTTTATTTTAATGGTACATTTTAGATACACATAGTGATAACATTCATCAAACGGGATTTGTACCTGTACATGATATATCTTGCTGCTGCTTTTTTTCCAGTTCCTCTCCCCTCCCTTTACCCTCTCCTTGCTCCTTATTTACAAAAGCTTTGTTTCCATTTTTTCCTTCTACTTCTTATTTCTCTTGTCCCTCTGTTCCTTCTAAGATGAAGAACATTCCAAGCCCTTATCTCTCCAGTGTGAAAGCTCTAATTGTATGTTGTGCTTTCTTACCTGAGCTTGTGTTTAACTACAGTGCTCAGAATTCCATCTGGCTGTCTTCTTTGCCTGAGGAAGTGAGAGTCAGGTGCAATCTACCTATAATTCCTAATCACAGTAGCAGTATCATACACTTTGCAGCCGTTAATATGGGGGAAAAAATTGAATCTATTTTGTCTCAAAGGAAGGAGGTTTATTTGTTTTTTAAATACCAGCTACTATCACTGCCAAGTAATTCCTAATACCCACTGCAAGTGTCCTCCAAAGAAGTATGGCTTAGATATCGCTATCTGGGAATAACAGAAATTCAAACATGTCGGTAGGTTTTGAAGTCAGATTATTCACTGTATTTTTCTTCTTAGAATACAAGGGTAATTACATGTTGTGAAAGGATCTGCTTGTTCCAATTTCACATTCTAGTAGAAATTGGCTGACATTGCAGATATCATATTAAAGAGGTCAAATTCTGTGAGCACTTCATGGCAGTATTTGCAGCTAAATGTCACCAAAACTTTAATAGGGATATTAATTTGAGAGAGACTAATAATTAGTTGTAAGATAATAGCAAGCAAAGTGAATTACTAAAGTTTTTGTTTTAATTGTGTGGCCTGGGCTAATAATGGGAAAGTTATCAGGCATTCCAGTTACTCATTAATCTTGGTTACTAAGTATCATTGATCTTTACCTAAGAACTATTGGTGCTGTCCAACTTCATGGAAGATAAATGGTAAAGGAAAGGATTAGACAATTTGCACAAAAGAAATGTAATTAGCAAATAAGCACACAGGAAAAATGGTCATTCTCCTTAATAAGGAAAGGTTCATTGCAAATCTGAGTTATATATAAAATTTGCAGGGATTTTTCAAATTGTAATGTCATAATGTCAGTTTTTTATTTGTTTTTTCTTTTTTCTATTTAATAAAAAAATTGTAATGAAATAATAAGAACATGATAATAGTTAATACACCGTGTATCATTATCTTCAAAGTAGTTATTCAGAGTGCAAGACACTGACAGAAAAGATTCCCTCTTACAAACAAGAAACAGATATTAGCATACAATTTTCTTTTCAGTGAACTAAAAGAAACTAATAGTATAAATGAAACAAATTAGCATATATAATAAAATATTTTTGAAACAACAAAATAGGTAATTTGTGGAATCATCAGGACCGCTCCCAACCTCCTATTTATAGATTTTCAGTTTTGCTCCTCATTTGCATATATATACCTCGAATCTCTAATATATGAGAAATCATATGATATTTAAACTAGTGTGTCTGATTTATTTAACTTAACATTGTGTTCTCAAATTGTATACATTTACCTATGAATTCCTCATGTTTATCTTTCTCCATTGTGTATAAATACCATATTTTCCTTGTCCATTATCTGTTGATAGACTGTTTCAAGATCTGTTGATAGACTGTTTCAAGATCTAGCTATTATAAATTGTGCTGCCATAAACACAATTTGTGGCAGCACAGGGTATGCATATATCCCTGTAATATGATAATTTTAACTTTTTTATGAAGATAACTAGAAGGGAGCTAGCTGGATCCAGTGAAATTTGTATTTTAAGTTTTTTGAGGAATCTTCACACTGATTTACATAGTGAGTATACTAGTTTACATTCCCACCAATGATGTAGAAGAGTTCCTTTTCCCCCACATCCTAACCAGCATTTGTTATTATTTAAGTTTCTGATGATAGCCATTCTTTCAGGGTAAGATGGTGTCTCAAAGTAGTTTTAATTTTCATTTCTCTAATGGCCAGTGATGTTGAACATTCTTTCATGTATTTATTGGCCATTTGTTCTTTTTCTTTTGAGAATTCATTTTGGTTGCCCATTTGTTGATTGAATCCTTTATTTTGAGGAATCTAATTTTTTTGAGCTCCTTATATGTTGTTCATGTTAGTGCTCTGTCCAAGAAATAGCTGGCAAAATTTTTCTCCATTCTATTGGTTGTCTCTTCACTCTGCTGTTTGTTTCCTTTGCTCTGAAAAAGCTTTTTAAATTGATATAACTCCATTTGTTAATTCTTGGTATTATTGCTTGTGCCACTGGGGTTTTATTCAAGAAGTCCTTGCCTACACCTATATCATCAAGAATTGTGTCTATTTTATCTTTCAGCAGGTTGTTTCTGTTTTAACACTTAGATCTTCATTCCATTTTGATTTTAGTTTAGTATGTAGTGAGACATATGGCTTTAGACTCAATCTTCTGTGGATATCCACTTCTTCCAGCACAATTCGTTAAGGTGGCTATCTTTCCTCTAGTATGTTTTTGCCCCTTTGTCAAAGATCAGATAACTCTATGTGCCTGGGTTGTTTCTGCTTCTTCTATTCTGTTCCATTGATCTACATGCCTGTTTTGTGCCAGTACCATGCTGTTTTAATCACCATAGCTTCATAGTATAACTTCAACTCTGAGACTGTGGTGCCACTTGCTTTGCTTTTGTTACCCAGGATTGTTTTTGTTATTCTGGGTTTCTTCTTCTATATGAATTTTAGGATTGTTTTCTTTAGATCTGTGAGAAATGCTGTTGTTACATTGTTATTGTATTAAATCTGTGTATCAGTTTTGGAAGTATAACCATCTTGTTTACAGTATATTGGTTCTGCCTATCCAGGAACAGGGGATATGTTTCCATTTTCTGATGTCTGCATTGATCTCCTTGTTCAGAGTTATGTAATTTTCATTGTAGAGGCCTTTCATTTCCTCATTTAGTTTAATTCCAAAGCATTTCATTTATTTTGATGCTACTGTGAATGGTATTTTTTTCTAATTTCTTTTTCAGTGAGTTCATTATTAGTGTATAGGAATGCCATGGGTTTCTGTGGTTTATTTTGTATCCTGGTACATTCTCAGAGTTTTTTGGGAAGTTTTTTGGGTCTTGTAAGTAAAGGATCATGTCATCTGCAAATAATTATACTTGGAATTCTTTCTTTCCTATACATATCCTGTTTATTTCTTCCTATTGCCTGATTGCTGTGGCTAATGTTTCAATGACTGTACTGTGATGAACAGGAGTGGTGATAATGGACCTCCTTGTCTTGTTCCTGATTTTAGAGAGAAAGCTTTCAGTTTTTCCCCATTGAATATGGTATTTGCAATAGGATGTCGTAAATAGCTTTTATCAGATACAGGTAATGTCCTTCTAAACCTGTTTTCTTCAGGTTCTTCTTAATCGTGAGTGTGTGATAGATTTTATCAAAGACCTTTTCTGCATCTATTGTTATGATTGTGTTTTTTGTCCTTGCTTCTATTTTTGTGATGAATTGTATTTATTGGTTTCTGTATTTTGAACCATCCTTATATTCCTAGGATGAGGCCTACTTGGTGATTTGTTGCATTCTGTTTACCAGTATCTTATTAAGGAATTTTGAATCTGTGTTTATTAAAGATATTGGTCTGTAGTTTTTGTTTTGTTTTGTTTTGTTTTGTTTTGTTTTTCATTGGATCCTTGTCTGGTTTAGAGGTCTGGATAATGCTAGCTTCCAAGAATGGTTTTGGAAGTATTCCTTCCCCCCTCAATTTCATTAAAGAATTTTAGAGATACTGGTATTAGATGTTCCCTGAAGTTCCTATAGAATTCGGCTATAAATCCATCAGGTCCTGGGCTTTTCTTAGTTGGAAGTGTTTTAATTACTGTTTCAATTTCATCGCCTGTTATTGGACTGTCCAAGGTTTTTAAGTCTATTGGTTCAGTTTTGGTATTTCGTATGTATCTAGGAATCTTGATTTCTTCTAGGTTTTCTCCAGCTTGATTTCTTCTAGGTTTTCTCCAGCTTTTTGGAATACATGTTTGTGAAGTAGTTGGTAGTAATTACCTGGATTTTGATGATACCAGTTGTGATTTTATCTTTTTATTCTTCATTTCATTGATTTGTATCTTTATTTCCTTTTTTTGGTAAGATTAGCTAAAGGTTTGTCTGTTTTGTTTATTCTTTCAAAGAACCAGCTATTTGATTCATTGATACTTTGTAGTTCATTTTTGTCTACATTCATTAATTTCCACTCTGATTCTTATAATTACCGTCCTTTTAACAAGCTCTGCATTTGGATTGTTCTTATTTTTCTAGGACTTTGTGGTACATCATTAGGTTATTTATTTGGGCTTATTTCCGTTTTTGTGACATGGGCATTCATAGCTATAAACTTCCCTTGTAGGACCAATTTTCTTGTGTCCCATAAGTTCTGGTATGTTGTCATGGCGTTGTTATTTAATCCTAGGAATAGTCTTATTTCTTCATTCCCCCGTGACCTATTGATTATTTAAGTGTGTGTTAATTTCCATACATTTGTGTAGTTTCTGTGCTTTCTTTTGCTGTTGATTTCTAGCTTCATTGCACTATTATTTATTAATATACATGGTAATATTTTAATTATTTTGTGTATACTTAGTTATATTTTATTAATGTGTAGTCTATTTTGGAGAAGTACCATGTGCTCCCAAAAAAATGTGTATTCTGTTTTTGGTGGAACACTCTAAGTCCATTTGTTCAAAGGTTGTGTTCAAGTTTGATTTTGTTGTTGTTGTTGTTGTTGTTGTTTAGCTGATCTGTCTAGTTGTGCTAGTGGTGTATTGAAGTCCCCCACTATAACTGTATTAAGGCTTATCTGATCTTTTATGTCTGTTAGTATTTGTTTTATGAAGTTGTATGTTGAGTGTACCATAGTTTGGTGCATATAAGTTTATAGTTGTTACCTCTTCCTGTTGAATAGTTCCTTTGTTCAATATGTAGTGTCCTTCTTTGCCTTGTTTTTTGTTTGTTTGTTTCTTTGTTTTGGGGTGTTTGGGGTTTTTTGTTTATTTGTTTTGTGAGATAGGTCTCACTATATAGTTCAGACTGGCCTTAAACTCACTGTGTAGCCCAGGCTGGCCTAGAATTTATGGTGATTTTTCAGCCTGAGCTTCTGGAGTGCTAGGTTTATAGGCATGTATCACCATGCCTGCCTTCTTTACCTCTTTTGATCAGCTTTGGCCTGAAGTCCTCTTTGTCTGACACAGAAGAATAGCTACTCATGCTTGTTCTCAGGTTCCCACTACATAAAATATTGTTTTCCATCTTTTGATTTTAGTCTATAAATTTCCTTTTGTGTTATATATGTTTCTTGTAGGTAGCATATCCTTGGATTTTGTTTTTTGATCCATTCTGCTAATCTGTTTCTTTTGGTTAGCAAATTGAGTTCATTTATATTGATAGTTATAATTGATAGATATTAACTTATTCCTATCATTGTATTATTTTCCTGTTGCTGTTTTGGTTTTTTTTCCTTCTACTTAATTGCTACCCCTACCCAATGTATTCATTTTATTGGACACTTTGCCATTGTTTACTTCATTGTCTCTTTCTAGGCTATCCTTGAGAATTTTTTGGAGTGTTGATTTGGTGGTCATGAATTTCTTCAGGTTCTCTTCATCATAGAAATAACTTATTTCTTCACTAATTTTGAAAGACAATTTTATAGGATATAAGAGTCTGGGTTGGAAGTTGTTTTCTTTTAGAGCTTGAAACACTTCAAAACTCTCCTTGTCTTTGAGGCTTGTGTTAAAAGTCTGTTGTAATTCTAGTGAGGTTTCCTTTATAAGTGACTTATTGCTGTTCTGTAACATCCCTTAAGATTCCGTTCTTGTGTTGGATTTCTGGTATTTTAATTATTATGTGGCATGAAGTATTTTTTTCTGATCATGGTTATTCAGGGCTCTATATATGCCTCACTTTTTGTATATTAAATTCTTTTTCTATGTCTGGAAGGTTTGCCACTATTACTTCTATGAACAGTTTTTTGTTTTTTGTTTTTTTTACAAACAGTTTTTTATGCCCTTTGAGCTGTCTTCTAGTTTTTCGTTAATTCTAATTACTCTTATATTAGTCCTCTTTGGGTCATCTGACAGTTGCTGGTTCCATTTTTGATGTTCTCTTGTTCATAAGATATCTCTCATTAATATTTCAAATTTATTTATTTATTTTAATTTTATTTTAGTCGTGCTTTTTAGATATACATAATGATAACATTCATTGTAGGTAATTTGTACCTGCACATGATATATCTTGCTGCCTCTTTTTTCCCATTCCCCTCCTCTCCTTTCAATCCGTTCTTGCTCATTATTTACAAAAGCTTTGGGACAAGAAAAAAAAGGATAGAAGGAAAAAGTGGAAACAAAAAAATCTCATTAACTGAATATTGACTGTCATCCTGTCCTCTAGATCTGATACTGTCTTCACGTTGGTCACTTCTGCTGACTATACTTACAATCATATTTTTAAACTCCTGGGTTACTATTTGAAGCTTTTTTTTAATCGCCCTCCATTTTTTTTTTCTATGCTGGTCATTCATATTTTTCATCTCTTCAGCTCCACTAGATTTTTTTATGGTGTCTTCTCTAGACTCAGTGGTCATCTGTTTCATTGGGGTCATTATCTGATTAAATATATCTTCTTTAGGTTTTCTAAGCACCTCATTGAACTGTTTTACCTCCACTGATATCCTTTTGGACCATTCTGCTGTGTGGCTTATCATTTTCTCCTCTTGCTGCCCCCTGAACAAGTTTTGGAGGAATTGAGGGTTTTTAGAGGCATTTTTTGCCTTTTTTCCACATTCCTATTTTTTTGTTTATTTTTGTTGTTGTTGTTGTGCTGGAGTTTGCAGGCTTCTTTGGCCCAGTGCACAGTTCTTCAGGAGTTGACTGTGGGCTATTGTTTGTGATGCCCAGACAATCAAAATATTGTCCTATACAGAAAACCAATTGAGAACAACAATTATGACACTATAGATACAATAGTAAAGTCAGCTACAACAGTGGCATCACATATCTTCTGGATACTGACACACCCTAAGAACCAGTCATGAACTGCCCTTAACCAGAGCAAAGAGGCCTATGACTTTATGAAGACACTTAGACCACCCAGGTACTGACCTGTAGTCATTCAGACCACCAGGTTCTACTAGACATAGGCAGTGGTGCAAGAGCTCAAACTGACAACTGGACTAAATGCCATCTCCTTCAGGTTGATCCCTCTGAAGATTATACCCACCAAACCTGGCCTCTATCACAGTCTACAGGCCCCGTGACCTTCCTGGCCTGCCCCCGAGCCTCCCAGTAGATCCCAAAAGATTCCCGTTTAGTTCTCACCCTCTTCAAGTTTGAGTCCCAGAGCTGTCTCTCACCTGGTATCTGTGGTAGGGGAAACTTCACTCCTAAAGTGAAATTCTCCTACTGGGTGTGTTGATCTCTTAAATTGGGTCAGTCTTTTGGTTGTCATTTCTACCAGTCTGTGCTGTGGAGAACCCAGGAGCAGATCTGGCTAGGATTTGGTGGTTTGGCTGCTCTTCTTTTACCTCCCACACACATAACACAAGGCCGTGGCTCTCGGTGGCAGAGGGTTGGGTAAGGGTGGCATAAGGCTCCTGTGCTCCTGCCTCCTGTGTGGGTCTCAGGGGGCTGGTGCCACAGTGATGGTGTTGGCTGGGGAGGGGCATGGTTCCTCTGTGCTCCTGCTTCCCCCGTGTTGGTGGGGGCAGGGTACAAGGTTCCTAGGGGCCTCTGCCTCCTGTGAAGGTCTCGCAGAGATGGTTTCACCCAGCCAGTGATAGTGTCAGTGTTGGTCCTTGTAAGAATGGAAGAAATATTGGGGTGAAACTGGTAGGGATACATATTTTTAGAGGCAATTAAAAAGTACAAGTCTTCTGAGAGGTAATTAATAACATAAATCAAGAATCTAATAAATGTTTCCATTTTGGGGACTGCATCTAAAGCAAAGTGTACAATAAGAAAAAAATAATTGGTTTTAAAGTGTTCATTATAGCACATTAGTGATACTAAAGTAGTAGAAATAACCTAAATATGTAACTATAAAATACAAGAGTTAAACGAATTGTAATTCATAGGAAGTAATATTATATAATGCTAAAAATAGTAAGTGTGGAGACACTATCAGAAATACAATGCTGGAAAAAATAAAAATTTTGAAGTTGCATATATTCTGTATATACGTGTGTGTGTGTATTTATGATTCTGTGAAATGCATGTGGACAAATAGAAATTCAGTAAAATAGAGTGAAATGTGAGCACACTTGGCAAAGGACAAAATTCAGTTCAAATTCTGGCTCCACATTTGTAAATTGTTAATTTCTACACATTATTGTGCTTTATTTTCTCATATATAAAGCACATCTACTCATATCTACTCTGGAGGGCTGTGAGAATTAAATGAGATTTCTCTGTAAAGTCTGAAAGAAGGTAATGGAATTAAGGATGACTCTTTTATTACTTTCTCTTTTATTTCCATTAATTTTTGAAATAAATTTATTGTGTGTATTTAATGTGTACAACATAATGTTTTGAAGCACATAGAGATAGTAAAATATTACTCTAGTGAAGCAAATTAGCATATTCATCAGCTCACGTTTTGCTTGTTTTTGAGGCAAGGACAGCTAAAATCTACTCATTTAGCACGAATCCCATGTACAGTACAGTTTTATCTCCTATGGTTCTCATGTTATACACATACATCACTAAACTTTTTAGTCCTATATATCTTATTTTCATTTTTATTGATTTTATAATGTTTTTATAATAGAAAATATATTTTCATTTGCTATTCATCACCAAAGTTATATTCTGTGCAGAAATATACACTTTATGGTTGAGTGTGTGGCTAATGGAAGGAAAATAAATATTTTTTATTTAACAATGACTATCTCCTAGTACACAGACTGCACAGACTGCTAAACTTATTAGTTTATCTATTTAACAGATAGCTTTTACCATGGGACAGCCATTGTACTAGACACTGTATCCCTTCAATCCTTATAACAATCCTGTGAGGGAATCACTATCCCAGTCTTACAGATGAGAACTGACGTGTGGAGCAGGTTAAATAAGGTTAAGTTGGTCACATCAGTAGATGTGGTTAAATCAGTATCTGAACTCGGCAGTCTGGCTTCACTCTGCCACTCCTAAGTGCAATGCTGCATTTCTAGTGGGAATCAAAATATGTTCGCAGAGTGTCTGTGGTGCTTGGCACTGTGAGGGACACGGGAACACAGGGTACCATGCTTGACTTGAAGAAGATCATCCTCCACTAGGCTTTAACTATGGTCTCAAAATTCTGCTATGTTAGCCTAAGACAGATGTCATCCATGTCACAACCAAATGCTAGTCACAGAGAAACACCCCTTTTCACTTGTAGTGACCTACGTTCTGACTAACAGTTTCATCAAACTGTAACTCACTTCTGTGGCAGTGTCCCAGAGCATGTTGAAAAGCGGTCGAGCTCTGTGGAGGTGCTTAATATCCTGCCAAAATCGAAACAGGTTTCTCTTTAAACATGTATGTATGTATACACATGTTCATGTACCACATGTGTGTGTGATTAACATTCCAGCTGAAATAGCAAACTAATTCTACACACTAAAACTACACGCTCATTTAAATACATGGTTGGTGTTAGATTATTGCTGTGCCTTTCTCAGATGATTCTCCCCCATTTCTTTCCAATTAAAGAATATTCTGAGATTGCAAGGCAAATTCTTACAAATCTGAAAATTATTATGTTACAATGGTTAAGAATAATAGCCCCAGAATCAGACAGTCCAGATGCTATTCAAGCACAACTATTTTCCATGTTACTTTCAGCAAGTGTCTAGCTCTGTTCGTACCTCACCTTCTCTATCATTTAAATGAGGTTTAACTCATAAAATTGTTAGAAATAAGAGACATAAATACATGAAACACTTTAAAAAGCTATTCAGTCAACGTAAGTGTACAGTTAATGTTAGATAGTATCATTTTTATTTAGACTACTTATCCACAAAATCAGTCCTTTCTTGTTATCTGCATCCAAAACAAAATAAGGAATTACATTGAATTCTAAGAGTGATATTCAACTTAAAGTTCTGTTTTTCAAATTTTTATGTTTTCTAAACAGCTGAAATGTTACTGATTAATTTTACAAATAAGTGTTACGAATTTGAATTAATATGTGAATATACAGTAATTAAATACTACTCTGATTTATAAATTGGGTTCTGCAAAATTTTTCTGGGAAGAACATTCTGCAGCTAAAAATAGACATGCATCCTGATAAAATGTATGTGTTTCATACTGCGGTGACTCGCACTTGGAGGAGGTTGACTTTTCTAAATATGTTTGTTTCTTTTCATTTCTACCTCTCACTTAAAGCTTACTTTGGAATAACACATGTTGAAATCAAATTACAAAAAAACATTAACCTCCTGTCTGATAGAGGACTATATTTTTGTGAATGATTTTACTTATCATTAAAGATTTAATCACTACTGTATTTCTTTCAAGATTGATTCTTTTCTTGACAAAAGGACTGATGAAAATGTCCAAAGATATTTTATTTATTTTTTGCAAAGATATTTTAAATAAATGATCTGTGTTTTATTTTTTCTTTTTCTTATAGTCATTCCCAACACAGCACTGCAACCCGTCAGCCTTCAGTGACTCTCCAGCGGGCCATCTCTCTGGAAGGGTAAGATAATAGTACAGTCTCCTCTTAAACTAAACTGCATGGCTTTGAGCATTAAAAAATGTCCTTCCTCCTTCCACCCTATCTCTAACCCTTCCTTCCTCATCTTCCTATCCTTTCTCCTCTTCCTCTTGTCCTCTTTCCCCCCTTCTCCTCTTTTTCTGCCTCTTCCCTCTTCTCTCTCCCTCTCTCCTCTTCCTCCTTCACTCTCCCCTCAACAAATGCATATAAAGTTCATGTTACATGCAAAGTATTGTGTTAGTTACTAGATTTAGCAAGTTAAATAAGATCTTATCTTTACCTTCGGGGGCTCATTGTCTATTGTGAGTTGTAGAAATACAGATATATGCTCATGTACAATGTAAGCATCACACTGTACAGAGATATATATGAGGGAATAATGGAGGATCTGGGAGGGGCATTTGATAGAGAACAGGCATCAAAGGGATAGGACAAGCAGTTTAGGGTGGCTTCAAAGAAAATGTAACTCTTAACATTTTTTGAGCTACACTCCCAGCCCCAGATACAACTCTCAAAATAAGAGTTGAAATACCTGTGTATATTTGCCCACCATCACAAATTCATGGATATTCTTTCAAGGGAAGAGGAAAGAAAAAAAAAAAAAAAAAAAAACACACATTTATTGAGTAGTTTATGTCCGGTATACCCCCACCAAGTCGCAGTTCAGAGTTTACAGCCTCAGTCATTTCTGGATTTTTCCTTAGAACCTAACTAATAATTGTTCCCGGAAACCCCCGAAATTTTGAGGAAACCTCAGATACCCACTGCAATTGTTTTTTTTTTTGTTTTGTTTTGTTTTGTTTTCTTGGGCTTTTTTGGCAGGAGGTTTGCAAGCATTACCGCATCGCGACAGGTGCTGCCCCACGTGTAGCAGTCTCCGGTACTCTTTCTTGGTTTTGTTCTTCTTAAGGCCCCGAGATCCTTGAGATGCCACCAAAACACTCTGCACCTTCTAAGGCTTTACTAATACAGTATTTTAGTAAATGATTATATAACTGCAGGTGACATAACGTATTTAGGTTTTAAACTACAAAAATAGGCATTTATAGGCATTTTTCTGACCATATCTCAAATTCAGTGTTTTTCACAACTCATGGGTGCTCTAGGAACTTAACCCCTGTGAAGTTTGGGGTCCAGTGTAGTTTATGAAGTCCCAGGCTTCTCCTCCGTCTCTGTCTCTTTCTTTCTGTCTCTCTCTCTCTCTCTCTCTCTCTCTCTCTCTCTCTCTCTCTCTGTCTCTCCAGCTCTATCTCTGTCTCTATCTCTGTCTCTTTCTGCACCCAACTATTCATCTCTCTTATCTGATTTTATTTCCAAAATGTCCTATGAGATAGCTTTGTCTTTTTATCTAAACCTCGACTCTATGAAAGTTCAAGTAATTTCCTGTGGCACTTGAAATAAACATAGCACTGCTTCGATTTGAAAGCCATCCTGACTCTACTCTACAGATGTACCCCCTATAATGTGGTATGAAAAGATTTTATTTGAGTAGGGGAACACTAGTTACAATTCATAAAGTACTTCCAGTCCAAGTTACATACAGTAAAGAATTTTCTAGAGTTAAAAAATGAGCTAGAATTGACTCTAACCTTAGAAATCATTTAAAACAGCCAACGTCCTGCTGTTTCGGATGGTCTGGACATCTATGTGTATGCTCTGTGGTGGAAGTATTTATGGTAGAGGTGAAGGTGTGAACACGGACCTCAGGGTGGTTACTATTGCACGATTTGCTGATAAACACAAGTACTTTCTCTAGCAGTACTAAATAATGGCATTTCTTTGGTCATCTGGGGGACAAGCACCACTTCTGCCCTGGGGCAAGTGGCTCACCAAAATCTTAAATTCAGTATCAGAAATAAATTAAAGACAGAGTTTAGGCTGTTGTGGCTTTCCTCATAATAACCTACCCTGCTTTCTTTGGGGTATTTTTTTTTTACCTTGTTTTTTCCTCTTTTACATAGTCCAAGCTTGTTCTGCAGAGCTAGTGTCTCCCTCACTCTTCACCTTTACTTTTTCAAATAAACGCTTTTCCAAAAAAAAAGATACAAAGTTTAGAAAGGAAGATTTGGTTAGAACCAGGAAAAGGAAAACAATAGATGCTACCCTGCTAAGAATCCAGGTAGGGGCTCTAGGAAGATGAAGGACCCACAGATCCTTCGTCCCTGGCCTCTCACAGGGGATTAGAGACCCTTCTTCCCACCCAGAACTTCCTGTAGCTCAGCTGGCCTCCAAGCACCACTGCCTATGTCATTTTTTCCGGTGGTCTATGTGTATCTTCTTTCTGTCTGTCTGTCTTTGACAGGGCCTTATCTTCGGGGCAGGCAGCTGATTGGCAAGGGGGCTGCCTTACTCATGGTTAGCCGGAGTTAGTAAGAGAGCACGTGGATGTCTACTGTAGAATGGATAATATACTGACCCTGCAGTGAATACACATGTGTAATATGTGCATGAGTGCACAGATGTGAGTGCACACTGAGTAAGAGCTTTCCCCAAAGTTAGTCAGCACCCCCCTCACCCCTTTGCTTCCCCTGCATTCAACTGGAGGTGAGGACGGCTTATTTTTGTGCACTTGGCTTTCTCTGAGCTCTTCCTATCAGTTCTCTGTCCCCCTAGTATGTTCCAGTGCTGCCTGTGCTATCTCGATGCCTCTCCGTACCCGGCTTTTCTCTTTCTCTGCCCTGTCCTTGAACTGCTTCCTGAGGAATTTCTCTAGTAAAGTTTAACTCCTGCTAGTCAAGGTCGGCTAGAAAACTATTGCGCCCCTTACCCTACTGCCTCCCGGCCTTACAGATCCCCAGCTCTACGCTTCCTAAAGCTATTTCCAAACCTTTTCTTTTTTTTTTCTTTTTTTTAAATTTTATTTTAATGGTATGTTTTAGATATACATAGTGATAACATTCATCATAGGGAATTTGTACTAGTACATGATATATCTTGCTGCTTCTTTGCCCATTCCCCTTCCCTCCCTTCAACAAAGAATAGAAGGGAGAAAATGGAAACATTTTTCCTTATTAGCAAATGCTTCTTAACAACTGGCTAATAATGCTTTTTGTGTGTATGTTTTCCTCTTGAGTTAAATGAATTCTGTTGTAGACATAATCACATTCTAATTCTCTGATAAGACGAAATAGCCAAAGGACAGAATAGTATAGAATGCACCAACTTTTTGTAATAGTAGCCGGTACATACTAAACTGTTAATAAATACTCGTTGAATGTATACTTACTTACTCCACGTGTTCTGGAATAAAACAAGATCTCTTTTTATAATCGAGATTAATTTGAAAACCCACTTTAATCACTCCCTCTGAAACACATATAGGTGCGTTTATATTAAACGTTTCTGACTGTAAAATAAAACATTTGAGGTTGAAGTAATCTCTCACTGCTGGAATATTTAGGAGAGAAAATCTCAGTAATTATCTACACAGCCCAGAGCACTAAAGGTTATGCTCTGCGGGCCCAGCTGACTATCTGAGAGAGACATAATGTGGCGCATAATTATTGTCACTGAACACATAGTGGGGAAATTATTTTTATTTCACAGAGACCAATGAGTCCTCAGCAGGTTTTCCATGAAGGTGTTAAACTGTTTAGTGCAGACCATCATCTGAAAATGAAAATTCTATAATGTAAAAACTCTTGCATCTAATGCTTTTGCGGAAAGCACCTACATAGGATATTTTTTAAATGAATGTAGTTTAAAAGACCACATGTTGACGCAATTTTCACCTATGTTTGTATTAACTTGACACAAAAGAAATGAAGATATTTCCAATTTCCGGTTAATTGGATCCACAGAGGCAACAAAACTGTTTAACTGAGCCTTCTACCACAGAGTTGCTGCTGTTCTTAGATTGTTACCTGAATCATCTGTAATGGCACCAGGCAAAATGAGGCAGCATAATGTCCACATTAACAACGCTTCTTCTGTGCTGTGAGTTCAGCCTGACAGACACCACTCGGACCTTAACCCCTTTTTCTCCTGAGACTCTATTAGAAGGAAGCTAATGGAAGTTTAACAGGGACAGTCCTACAGTGATAAAGGAAATGGAAGGGTATCAAAGACAAATGTCACGTTTCTGAATAACTAAAAGTTGACAGAAGGATATTGATGGGTGTAGCCGAAAAAAATCATCTCAGCTTTAGGTTACTCATATACTGCACAGCTCCTGGGGTACGTTCACATTTTGGACAACAGTCCCTCTTCTCTGTGAAAATTCATCCCGAGATCCCCCATGGACGCCTGAAAGGGTAGATGGCACCAAGCCCTGTAACTGGTGCTTTTTTCATCTTAACTGAGTACTTATGAAGCCCAGTGCCCATAATTTTAGCAGCTAAAACTGCTAATTTTTATTCCTGGAGTAATCTATTTAATATTGTCAGACCATAGTTGACTATGGGTCGCTGGAACGGCAGAAAATGAAACTGCAGAGAAGGGGAGTCTGCCGTATTCCGTGCGAATGGCATCTCCGAGAATAGTGTTTCCAGGGGTGTCACCCGCAGAGTGCTCTTCTGCAGTGCAGTAGCCCTGTGTAGGGGGCGCTCGGCCCAGAAGGGAGCGGACCTCCTGAGCAGAACCATGGGAACGCAGAGACTTCGGGGGGGGGGGGGGGTGACGCAGAAGACTGATGATGGTGGCCTCCCAGTGTTAATATTTTGGAGATAAATTTGATTTCTGGACTTCTAATAATGTTCCAAAATTTGGAGGCTAAACTGGGCTCTAGCTAGCTAGCCTTCGAGGACAGTCGGCTTGAGTCATCTCTGCCCACACACTCGGCCTGTAGCTAGCACCAGTGCTCAGCTTCCTCCAGTATACTTCTGCACTCTGATCCCAAAAGCAGTGCTGGGGAAGGTCTGAGAGGAATCTGATATGCCGATTAATGCACCAAATTGCAAATGCGCCCTTTCATACTTCAAAGGGAACTATTATTGTAGGGTTTTATTTGCTGGGGTTACTGGTCAAAAGTCAGAGCCATTATTTGCCATAAAAATTTAAGTGATTGCACCCAAATAGGGAGGCAAATGGAGTTAGGTGAGTATCTTTAGAATGTATAAATACTATAATCATTTGCCACTCTCCTCCTTATTTTGTTCTTGTACCTGAAGAGTTTACCTTTAGAAAATGTAGGAAAATTAAGGATGTGAGCAACTAGCCAGTACTTGATTTTTAGGTATGCTCAGAGGAAATCAAACTCTTTCCCCTAAAAACTATTTTTGTTGGTGATTTATAGTCCAGTAAAGACAGACAGGCCTCTCTGGTGAGAAGGCTGCGGGTGAGATGGCAGGTCTCACTCTCACGGCCAACTCATCCTCTGAAGGATCCCAGCCTACTGAGAAGACTTGGGAGTCAGCAGGGCCTCTGACTGCCCCAGGGCAGATAAGCCTGTAGAGTTGAAACCTCAGTGGATTCATTAGAGCGACAACTAATCTCTGACCATCTGTTTCCCGGGCTCACCATCACCCATTTCCTTTTCATTTTTTTCTCCTGTCCAGCGGTTTCCACCTCTGCTCTAGTAAGCTGTCACCTCATTTTCCTGAGGCCCATTTCTGTTGCCCTGCTGGTTCTTTTTTCCATTTCCTTAATCTAGAAAACCTCCTTGTAATCTTTCTTCTTTACATGTGCAGAGACGAAAATATAAAAGGTGTCATCACAGCAAACTTTAAGAAGTGCCAAAAATTTATCAGTGTTGAGAAAATGCTGAGGCCGCAGACAGCTTAGAAAATATTTGAGGGCTGTGGGTATGTGGATTCTAATTCTCTATCAAAGCCTGGATTTCTAATGCCATCTGCTGTTGCCATAACAATGCTATAAAAATAAATGAATAAGCAAAATTTTCTGGTGTGTTTAGTTAATAACAAAACAAGTAACTTTTATTATGAGTGGCCAGTTTCAAGGCCTAATGCACTGAAATGTAAAGTGTAATTCAATATGATTACTGAGGTTTGGGGATGTTTTGTCATTGTAGTCACTGTTAAAAATTCAGTTTTTTAAAGAAATGTTAATAGAAGTAGAATGAACTACTAAAGTAATTCCATTCACTTTGAAATATACTGAATTACAAGTAGTGAGGAATAAGGCCTTCACACTGTGGGCTTTGTTTTATCTAGCAGGATTAGGAAAATACTAGAAATGGCATATCAGTGCTGTAGTTACTAAAAACTGTTAGATAACTTGTTTAGTTGTTTCACACAACACAGGCTGCTCAATGCCAGGCACGTGGAATCTATCTTGGAGGGAGGCCACAGAAAACAATGAGAAATTTGGTTTAGGATCTTTTAGGATATTTTTAATAGTCCTTATTCTTGTGCATAGTTCACCATGCATATCTTCCTTGAAAACTTTTTTATTTTCTTAATGAATTGGTTTAATGAAGGCCTCAAACTAAATTGTGAGTTATCTTCCTCCTCTTCATTTTACAATTAAAGTTGACCAGAACATTGTGCTCCCAAATATCCAACTAGAAAATTTCTCCTCTTAATCAAAACTCAGTTATTAAGGTAATGTTGTCATCTATGACATTGATTGAGATGGCACTGAAAAATTAGCCAATATGTTCAATAAACCAAGAAGGAATACAAAAAGTACCCAGTTCCAAGTTTGTTAAGACAGCCAAAATGAATACAGGAACCATTGTTCCATCATAAAACTTAGTTACTCAAATTGTCAGAAAGTTGAATCGTCATAAACCTCCTAATTGTAGCTCTGACACTAATCTCCTCATTCATTTTCCTTATATCACTCTTAGAATACTGTTCATTTTGTAGTATCTTTCTAGTATTAGGGCTGCATTTTCTGGCTCATGTCTGTTTATGATGTCGCCAATCAATAATTCAGTTGGGAATAAAATGATGAACAAGCAGAGACTGGTTCTGCCCTCCGTCTGGTAGGGAGAAGGAGACGTTAATCAAATGATCACACAAACAAATGTACATCCGTGACTGTGCCAAGCTGTGTGAAAAAGGGGCCTGCAGTGCTCTGAGTGTCAGTGACAAGGGATCTAACCAGGGCAGGGAGGTCAAAGAAGGCTCTGGTGGGGATGATGAGTTAGGCCTTAAACTAGGCAAAAAGAAAGGCCTCCGTTCACTGCCTCACATGCAATGATTACAGATCTGTCTGAGCCTATTACTGAGCTGAGCACAGACTAGAGCAGCGTGGATTCAGCAGCATTTTCCACTTAGAAATTTATAATAAGGAAACTGACTCATGGTTGACTCC
>PVJO010018443.1:0-36637 GCA_004026905.1 Hystrix cristata | reverse complement strand
GCAATTCCAATCAAGATACCACTAACATACTTCAAAGAATTAGAGAAGACAATCATGAATTTCATCTGGAACCACAAGAGACCAAGAATAGCAAAAACGATCCTAAGCAACAGGGGAAAAGCTGGGGGCATCACAGTCCCAGACATAAAACTATATTATAGAGCTACAGTATTAAAGACAGCATGGTACTGGCAAAAAGCATCTTTTTTTTTAATGAACCCATTAACTTGCTGAAAATTTAAGAGAGATACCACATGGTTAGTAAATACTTCATGGCTTAAATATAATTTCTCCCTACAGAGATATTTCTGATCAGTTATCCTCTATCACTTTGCTGAGAAGGCCAGGTCAGATGACAAGGGAGATGTCTCCTCCAGCCAGGAATGTGCCAGTGACTGGAAGAAGCACAGTCCTTTATATCCATGCTAAAGACCACTCTTATTTTAGCTTTAACCGAACAGAATTTAGAGGTACCAGAGTTCACTCTTTCTCCATAACACCATGCTCATGACCAAGGTCTCTGTGTACTGATTATTACCATTCACCCCTCAGCTGGTTCAGAATTAGATAATATGAATTTTCATTAGCGTTTGATGCAGGTGATGGAGTTCTTCAGTAAATTTGGAATAGTTAGTATTTTCATTTCTATCTGTGTTTTTGTGTTGTTGTTAAAATCTTTAGTTCTGAAAGGTGGTTGCATATGTAAATTGCACCTTCCTATTTTAGAACTCCTCCTTCTTCAATGTTCTGTATTATGTATTTTTATTTATACTTAGTTTACAAAGTAGTTTTTCTAACTTTTACTTACTATAGTATACCTATAAGTCATGTAAAAAGACATATAACCACAATATTGCTTCAAATTTATGAAAAGCCTCAGAGATTGTTATGAGCTGTTTCTATAAACTTCAGAAAAATAAAGAAATGAAGGACATAAACATTTTATACTAATGTACTTAGTACCACAAGACTTCATCATCTTTCAGCAATACAGAGTATGAAAACATACACACATGTATACTTTCTTCACATTGTGAAAATGTTACAGCTTTCAATCACCACGTGTTTTGCAGTTAAATGTAAAGAGTGGAGTGTAAGGGAAGATTAATTTGAAGAAAATTTTAAAAGTATATTTTGAGTTTCTGGACTTTTGGTGCTACAGAAGTTATCTTGCATATTTTAAATATAATGAGCAAGCCCAAGATTCTTCATATTTCTCATGCCTCCAGAAAACAGTTAAGTTTCCACTATTAATAATACAGAAAATATTCTCTTGAGAATAATGCTAAGGTTCTGACTAATCCTGTGAGAATATCGCCTATATTCATCCTTAGTACTATTTTGAGGCAGCGATTTTAGGGTAAAGAAATGGAATCCCAAGTGGTACTAAGACAAAAAGAAAACAATAATCTCTTAACAATTTATCTGTTTGCCATGGCCATCAACAAATTGAGATGATTGCTTTACAAGATAATCCACTGAGGTGAAGGAAAAAAATATTTGAATGACTATTTAAATTTATTTTTCTTATATCTTTACAATTTGTATAGTTTGTACATATTATTCATTATAAGTTACTACAGTAGAGCACACATTTAACTTATTTAACTTGTAAATAATTGAGTCCATATATCCTGTGATTCAAACATTTTTACTATTAGAGTGTACAATAAAGAAAAAAATAGATATTATTAAAAGTACAGCAAACTTATTTTCTATCTTCTGTTGAATTGCTTTTTCTTTCCAAAATCACTTTGTTGGACTTGTGTGGGCCTCATTCTGGATTTCCTTTCCTCTTCATTGTTATAGTTGTCTACTATACTGCCTCAATCGGTGTAACTGTATCATAGGACTTCGTATTAGAGTGATTTATTCTTTGTCAAGATTATGTTAGCTTGTTTAGGTATTGTGATTTTCCACACAGATTTTACAATAAGCCTGTCTGTGTCTAAAAAAGACATTGCTAATATTCTGGTAGAAATTGAATTACATTTTATATCTTTACTGTGAACACAATATAAATCTTCATTTATTTAGATCATTTGCAGATTTCTTTCATCGACATTTTGTAGTTTCCAGAACATAGCTTCTGTACATGATTGGTTAAGTTTACACCTGAATACCTCAGTGTTTTTTTTTGGTGGGGGGATGAACGTGAATGGTATTGTGTTTTTATTTTTGCTTCCACATGTTCCTTGTTAGTATGTAGAAAGATTATTGATTTGTGAGTCTTGACCCTGGTGAACTCACCTCTAAGTTTTATGATTGTTTCGTATGTCTTGTTATTTCTTACATAATTATGCAATCTGGAGATTAATAGTTTTATTTATCCTTTTCTCAGTCATACAATTTTTACAGTTTAAAAAATCTTATTACAGGGGGCTGTGGATTTCACTCAGTGCTAAAAGCGCTTTCCTAGCAAGTGCAAGACCCCAAGTTCGATTCCCAGCAGTTCCCCCAATCTTATTACAATAGCTAGAACTTGTAGCACTGTGTCGAATGAGATTGGTAAGAACACACATTCTTAATTTGTTCCTGATCATAAAAAGAAACTGTTGTATTTTTCATAATTAAATATGAGGTTAACTTCAGGATTTTTGCATATTTTTTCCAAATGGGGAAGTTTCTCTTTATTCTTAATTTGCAGAGACTTTTCTATCTTTCATGCATGTAAGATTTTGTTAAATGCTTTCTTTATACATGATCATGCATCATGTATTTTCTATATATCATCATGTGATTTTTTTTTCCTTTAGTCTGTAAATATGCTCAATTACATGGACTGATTAATTTTCAAATCTTGAACCGGTCTTGCATGGCAGGAACAAATACTACTTAGTCATGGTATATGATTGTTTCATACATATTGTTGGGTTCCTTTTGCTACATTTTTGACAATTTTTGCATCTCTGTTCATGAGAGATATTGGTCTGTAGTTTTTTGCCTGGTTTTGGTCCTGAGATGATTCCAATCTCATAAAATGAGGTGAACTACGTTTGTTCCTCTTATGTTTTCTGGATTACATTGCGTAAAATTGGTATTAATCCTTCTATAAAAGTTTAACAGAATGCTCCAGTGAAACCATCTGAGTCTGGATATTTCTTCTGTGAGAGCTTTACAATTAAAATTTAAATTATTTAATGGCCACGGGACGAATCAGTTTGTCTCTTTCACCTTGTTTGAGTTTGGTGTTTTGCAGTTTTTAAGAAATCAGCCTATTTCCTCAATGTTGTCAAATTTATGAGTATAAAATTGTTCCTAGCGTTTCTTTATTAATCTTATTATAATGCTATGTATGTAGAGATACATCCAGTTTTGTGGCTAATATTGATTTGCTATGTTCTCTCTTTATTTTTGTCAGTCTTGTTACACATTTATGAATATTATTGATATTTCTAAATAACCACATACAGGTTTCTTTGATTTCCTCCATCATTTCCTTACTTTTAGTTTTACTGATTTTTGTCTCTACTTTATTGTTTGTTTGTTTTGAGTTTATTTTGCTGTTCCTTTTCTAAGTACTTGAGAATTTAGATTAGATTACTGAGACTCAGCTGCTGTCTGACTGCACACAAATGGGGTGGAAAGAAGTTCAGTGCCTCCCCCAGACTAGCTGGTATTTCTTCACTTGCAGTGAGACACATAGATCTTCACTGCCTCATTCTATCCAAGTAGGACCGTAAGAAAAACTCACTGCTGAACCCTACCAGATTCAAAGAGGAGAGAAATGGTGGGCCGAATCACATCACATTTGTTTCTCCTCATCGCTGCTGTCAGTCTACTAGATTAGCTCTGCCTCACACTACTCAGCTATGTCCTGTTGGGTGGTACTGGATCCTCTACTGGCTCCCACATCTTGCTGATGCTTTCCTGGTCAGCATGATGTATTTCAGTTCCCTCTTTGCCCTGTACACTGCCTCTTAGGGGAAACAGCATCCTTTCTCATGTGAGAGCAGGGAGCCCCACTCAAATGGCAGAGACTGGAGGGAGATGTGCTTCTGCCCAGTGGTGGAGTTAGAACACAGCAGGTATTGCCAAGAACTGTCTCTGTTGCTCAGCTCGTCCTTTCCTGCTCCTCTGGCGAGGGCAGAAGGGCTTTCCTGACATTCTTTCTGGCTGCGCCTGTTGGCCGTTCTAGAATGAAAGCAACTGCAGCTGGATGAGAGACAGCAAGGAAACCCTCATCACTGAGTCATTCTTCAAACCCCAAGTTCCCTACTTGTCTACCTTCGTCTTTCCACTTTTTGGAGATCTCTTGTGTTTACGTTCTGTGTTAGGTCAAAGCTGCTTTAATGGTAAGGTGGGCCTGGAAGAAATGGGGTTACATCATCTTGGTGGAATCAGATGTCTCAGCATTTCGTTTTAAACTTCTTTCCTCTTATTTCTAAACTGAAATTACCTTGTTCACCTTGGTGACTCAATCAACTACTCGTCCAACAAGGATCCTTGTGAATGAATCTCTAGGCAGATGTAGATGTGTACTCTTCTATGTACTCTCAGAGTTCTGTGCGCACCCTGTTATGCTTCCTGCCGTATTGTATTTGCTTGTGTTATCATACCTGCATTTAGATTGAGAGCTTCTCCTAAGAAGAATGTTGCCTTATTTATCTTCATATCCCTAATGGCTGGCACATGGCTTACGTCCAGTCAGTGTTGAATGCTCAAGTTACTCCTTGCCATTAATAGAGCTTTACCATTTTGTGACAATGCTTCGTACTTACTCTATCGCTGGATACCCTGATTATTGCCTTACTCTTGCATTAATTCTGAGAAATAGATTGTTGTGATTCTGATTTTCTAAAGCAATTTAAGATGAGTTTAATCACTCCTGTAAAATTGTTTTCTATTCTCAATCCAGGATAATTAAAACTAGAAATATCCTTGGGACAGAAATAAGAAAATGAGGTATTGATTATTGTTGTGTTGCCTTATCTATGCTGTGTCAATAGACTATCACCAAATGAAAGTAAAATATATATTTCACTGATGCTCATAATTGAATCCTCCCATCTGAATTTAGTCACCAGCTGGACGAACTAGAATAACTGAAGAGTTAGTGGCCTGAAATATGAAAAATCAGGGCATCATTCACTTACTTTGATGAAAAATACGCTAACACTGAATGGCTGATTTGAGGTGGTATTTGCAGTGTCCCCAGCTCGTGTGAATTAGCTGCCTGTTTGACCCCAATCTGGATGCCTGACACAGTCCAAGTAGCATGAATGCTGCTTGATTACGATGATATCAAAGCAATGAGTGAAGTTTTTAAAAATCCCTTTTGGACAACATTTTAACTAAAACAAATATAACCCATTATATAAAAACTTATGCTCTGCAAGTGTTCAAGCAATAACCAAACTAAATTCTATTTATGTTGGGTCAGAGAACCCTACATCAAAGCAAATAGAGTCTGTGAATAAAGATAAAAACCTCGGACAGATTTAAAATATGAGTTTTAACATTTTTAATTAATTTCTTTGAAATACTACGTTTTGCTTTAGATTAAATAACGAAATAATGGTATCTCTCAAAAATGCGTGAGAGGAGTTTTATAGTGCACATAGTGTTCGATACAGACATTTATCTGATTGAATGATTTTTAAATCAGATTTCTTTAATTTTTGTTCTGGGTACAGTTAACTATCATTTGAATGACCTTCATGATCTCATAACTCTTAAAACCCAACTTTTTTCTATGTAATTATTCTTACTGTAGTTAAAAAACTTGTTCACCTTTCATCAAAGCCCAGTTCCAAGCTTTGTTCATTCTGTTTTCATTTCCTCTTAACTTCCAACCATTAATCTAGCTGAATGTTTACAAAAATTTTAACATATCATTTCTCTAATACCACATCTTCACTTCACTTAGTTTCTTGCTACCCCGCACCCAAAGGATTGCAATTGTCTTCTGTTTTCCTGCCACCATCCTGCCCACCAACCAAAACAACTTCTACAGTGTTGCTCTAAAATTAGATCTGAGCACCAAGAGCACTGGAATTGTGCAGAGTCGTTTACACCTGGCTTCACAAAATAGTATGTGTAGAAGTGGAACATGCTTGTTAAAATGTGTGCCTTCAGATAAACGAATTTCTTGTGAATTAAAAACAAAGGGTCAAAGCTGAGCAACTCAATTTCAGTTTTATTCACACACACATTTTACACACACACATACACACACACACATGCACACAGACAAATTGCCCCCAAAGTACGGAGGGACTATACAGGGTAGTGTAGTTCAGCCACTCATGTGCTGACCTTTGAATTTGGTCGTCTTACGTGCTCTCTCAATTTGCATTTTTCTTTAAAGTTTTTAGTTGGTGCAACACATATATCTTCTTGGCTCCTGTGGTGCTTCTAAGATGATTTCTCTCAAGGAGAAGGTGCACAGGGCGATTTACTAATACTGTTAGCTCTGGAGTTTGACAAGAAGCAGCTCAGATGTCAGACCCAATGCAGAGCTTCTCCACTGTCTACTGTATTTACATTTAGGTTTGGGTCTGACCCAGCTTGATCATGTCCCCCTTTTCTCTTTCCTCTTAAAGAGAAGATACAAAGGAGGAAGCAGCTAGATTTAGAGAACAAAATCTATTTATCAAAAAAAACATTGGGCTGTCTAGCAATGTCATGTGAAAAGCAATAGGGGCCAAAATGTAGGAGATAGCAATTATTATCCTTCTGCTTCAACCCACCCGGGATACAGAATAACCAAACAGCCTCCCGCCTAGAAATGTGCCAGTGGTCTTGATGATCATTTGTAAAGTAACAGTGTTTTATTTAGGCTTCGATGTCGAGTAAGATAGAAAAAAACAAAACAATATAAAAGTGATAGGAATTCATGACACATTTATATTTAGATCAAGTTTTAAATTCTAAATCTTCCATTCCTCATGTTGATAAGTTATATAAAATCTTTGTACTTGGTTTTGCTACCTATATACTTGGGCTTATAATACTTATAATAACTATAGCTTCAGAAATAATTGATAGTAACAATGCTGGCTAAAATTTATTTACAGTTTGCTCCATATCAGAATAACCCAAGTGCTCTACATGTTTTTTTTTTTCATTTTATCATTCAGCAACATTGCTGGGTAGGTTCTGTAATGATCAAAATGAGGAAATTTAGGCATATCTTGCCTAACCTTACTTAAGTAAAAGTTGGCAAACAAGCAATTCAAAACTCAGCATTGCCTGATTTTAGAACCCGAGTTCAAACTTCCATAAAACATTACACTGGATTAAATGGTAAAATCTACATGAATGAAACTAATGCATATCATGTGCTTAGTGCATGTCACTTTCTTTCTCTTGCATATATATATATATATATATATATATATATCTGCATATATCTCTATATACAATATTAGTAGCTGTCTTAGTCACTTTCTCATCACTGAAACAAAAATACCGAACACCCACAATGAAAAGGAGGAAAGGTTAATTTTGGCTCATAGTTATGTCCATCACCAGCTGGCTCCAAGGCAGGAAGGTATGATAATAGGAAAGCTGCTCACAACATGACAGGAGGCACTGAGAGAAAAAGAGCCAGAGAGGGAAGTATACTCCTCAAAGTCATTGGCCCTTGTGACTCACCTCCTCCATCCAGGCCCCACCTCCCAAAAGCACATTGAGCACTGATTCATCAGCAGAGGATCACTGGTGAATATAGGGCCCCTATGAGCCGATCGCCTCGCAAAAGTCCCACCTCTGAGCACATGAGGTTTTGGGGGAACATTCTCAATTCAAGCCATAACATTCTGACACCGGCTCCCAAAAGATTCATGTGCATCTCTTTATGCAAAATGATTTTAGTCCATCTCTAAAATTTGCCAAGGTTTAAACAGTCCCAGCTTTCTTGAAAAGTCCAAGTCCAAAGTCTCCTTTGAGACTCAAGGCAAACTAAGTGGCGAGCACTTGCAAAAATAAAAATGTTAAACTCTTTCTACACACAATGGCATAGGGCAAACATTCCCTTTCCAAAAGGGAGAAATTGAGGGATAGAAAAGAATGGGAACAGAGCGAGAAACCCAGCAGGGCAAACATTAAATCCTACAACTCATGTACAGTTCCTGGAACAAGTTGGGGGAAGATGTGAATCCCAAAGGGTTGAGGTTTCCCTTCCCCTATGTCATTGCTGGTTGTAACTTTCATGGCCTCGTTCTTGGATTTGTTGGTCTCACTTCCTGCAGCTTTTCTCAGGTGTTGCATCTTCCTTCCATCTCCAACTTCCTGGGGTCTCCACTTCACTTTCAGCTTCAGTCTCACAGACTCATGCATTGTCCTCTCAGGAGCATACCACCTGGACTCCCAGCCTTCTTCTGAAATCTGGGGGAAAGCTTCCCTGACCCCACAACTCTTACATTCTCTATGCAAACCAGAACCTCATGGATGATGCCAAGGTCTGCCACTGGCTCCAGCAGTAGCCAGGCCCCCATGCCTGTAGAGACCTCTGAGTGCCTCGATGGCTGAGCCCTCTGAACTGATTCAGGATAGTCAGTGCCCTAAGTTGCCCTCTGCGTCAAAGTGTCCTGGGGCTCTTTTCTCAAATAAAAGCTTTACAACTTTGCACCCATCAGCCTGTGAAGGGTGAAGTCTTTTTTATTTCTGAAATACCCTCAAGGCATCTTTCCTGTTGTGATGCAGAATATTTAGTTTCTTTTTAATGTTAATCTTTGCTGCAATCAAGCTTTCCTGGGGCCAAGGTTCACAGGTCCCAACTTTACACTCTCTGATTTTACAGGGCTCAGCTTTACAGGAACTTTCCTTTTGGCCACTGCCAAAATTTTTCAAATTATTCAGCTCTGCTTTTTTGTTATGATTGGAAGCTGCTAACAGTACCCATGCCACAGATTCAATATTTAGACTGTCTTAAAATTTCCTCTGCCAGATTAATTAATCTGCTGCCTCAAATCTCAGTCTCCTGCAAATTTTTAGGACACAAGCAACATATAGACAAATTTTCTGTCAGAACACAGCATATATGGTCTCAAATTTGACTCTCAATGGAATTCTTGTTTCCCACCGAAACTTCCTGAGACTGACCATTAATGTCTACATTTCCATTAGCATTCTGGTTTTCTGAGTCTGGGGCAGAATTTCCCATCAAACTCAGCTTACTGAATTCTAGGGCTTCACTAGCTGGCCTGTCCATCACTTCTAAACTCCAAAAGCTTCTAAACCACGTGCTCATATAATAGTCAGAACAATGATCCCACTCCTTGTACCAAAATATGTCTTAGTCTGATTCTCGTTGTTGAGAAAACATACCTAACACTCTCAAGTTAGAGGAGGAGAGGTTTACTTTGGCTCACAGTTACGTTCTGTGATTGGTGGCTATCAAACAGGAAGCCATGGTGAAAGGGTCTAAGTAGAGGAAAGCTGTTCACATTAAGGTGGCCAGGAAACGGGTACTAAAAGGAGGAGCAGAGAGAGGTGTACTCTTTTGGATTACACCAACAGTGGCCTGCTTCCTCAGAGTAGGTTCCACCTCCTAACAGCATATTCAGCTCTGAGTTCATTGGCGGATGAATCCACTCATGGGTATAGCAGCTCCATAATCCAATCTCCTTCCAGATGTCCTGCTTGTGAACACATGAGGCTTTGGGGAAACATTCTTGATTGATCCAAACTGGAAGAGTAGCTAAACAATGAAATCAAAATGGTGGGCTTTTTGGTTTGTTTTGCAGACTCATATATCAATAGGTTTATTAAAGCTTTAAAAATATTCTTAAAGTACTAAAAGTGAACCAGTGAATAATCAAAGGTAATGTTTTGGAAAAAGCAAAGCATGAAATGACTTTAAGGAGATGACACATATTGACCAACACGCGAGAGGTGAGAAAGTACTTTGTCCCATACATATGTCTATAGATTAAAAAGTTATTGTTATAAAAGAAATATTTTGTTTAATTATTTTCATTGATTTTTTTTAAGCCCTCTGTTACAAAGTTCTTCATTTTACAATTGACATTAAATGCCTTATTTCTCCAATAAAATTGACTTTGAGTTATAATGACCTGGTTTGTTTCTATGAACCATATTCCTGGGGACTCTTTAAATTTGAAAATGTTCAGTTCTTCATTAGCATCCTGATTTACACATCCCTGGTGCTGTTACAGCTGCTTTATTTAACATAGATCCATTATTGGAAATGCTTTGGTGGAATCAGAAGCTAATGTTTTCTTGCTTCACTGGACATAACCCTGAGCAATCAGAAATGTTAATAAGCAACAAATAAACAAAACACTTAAGAAGTAAAATAAAGACAACAAAAGTAGATGTTTTTGGATTTTGGGCAAGTTAATATATTATTGTGAGATTATTTGCAAAACTAAGTGACTAGAACTTGATTTATGATTGTTTCATTAACTTGTTACTTAGCAGTTTACCTGGACCAGTCTATAAACATAAATCTATTGCTCTCAGCCAAATAATAGATTAGTCTTCACCTCTTTCCAGACATAATTAGCATCTGAGTATACATTCCATATTAAAATTTCCTAAATATCTGACTCTAAACTATGTATTGTGCCACCTTTTTGCTATGAGAATAGGTTTGGCAAATTATCAGGTTAAATACTGTCATATACTAGTGTAGATCGTCCCAGTCTTATGTTAAGGATATGTCTTGGTAAACCTATTCTGTTATCAATAGTGTGCCTTAATCATTTTTCTCATGACAGAGACACAATACCCAAAGCCCATGACTTAAAGGAAGAAAGGTTTCTTTTGTCTCACAGTCTGTAGAAGTTTCAATCCATAGTTGGCTGGCTCCAAGGCAGGAGGACATGGCAGAGGAAAGGCTGCTCCAGTCATGGCAGAGGGAAAGCAGAGAGCCTGAGGGAGGAGCTGGGAATGGAGTTAAACCCTTCCAGGCCATAACCCCAGTGACCTGCCTCTTCTGACCAGACCCCGCCTCCAAACAACAAGTCAATTATAGAGCCCCATAGTCCAATCACCTTTCAAAAGCCCTGTCTGTGAGCATGTGAGGCTGTTGAGGGACATCTAGATATAAACCATAACATAGTGTAAATAAAAAAATACATCTAGATTTTGTTTAATGCATCTAGATTTCTGAACATTATAGCTTAGCAATATGGCAGCACACTGCAGAGTATCAATTGTTTACCCTCATTATTTTGTGATTGACTGGAGATATGGCTCAATGCTACCATCTAGCATTGCCAGAGTGCCATAAGACAAATGGCTAGCCTGATGTATCCATCTGCTTTCTGTTGCTATTGCTGGATGCTAGAGACTGGGTAGTTGAAAAAGAGAACAGGCTTATCTGGGGTCACACTTCTGGAGGCCAAAATGTCCAAGAGCATGGTACCTTCATCTGCTTGGCTTCTGAGGACATCAAGCTGCCTCAAGTCAGACAAAAATCAGTCAGAAAACAAAAGAATGATGAAGAAGGGCAGCCACATTTCATGACCACACACTCTCACAAAAATGAGCCCACTCCTCTTAGAAAGGCATTGAATTTCCTCGATGACATAGTCACTCTTTAAAGACCCTACTGCACACTCTCAGTATGGTTATGTTGGGGATATTTTAAAGTGAGTTTCAGAGGAGACACACCATATTCAAACCATAGCACACAGGAAAACATCAAAATCCAAAATAGTTTCTACTGAATGCATATCACTTTCCACACTTTCCTCATGTCAGAAACTTACAGGTTCAATAGCCATGAATTGGGGACCACCAAAACAGTGTTTCTGAAATGTTGACAGGTTATGTCCACAATCATAGAGACTCTAATTTTGCTCTATATTTACCAATAAAAACTCAATGTGTTTCCATTTAACATCCATAATATCTATAAAGGATGAATAAATACATTTCTGAAAAGAGCAGTTAATGTACTTATTATGTATAAATAATATAATTTATTATGGTGAACTGTGCTGTTGTGGAGACTGTACTCTTCTCCATAATTCATTTCCCTCTTACTCTCTCTTGGTAATGGATTCTAAAACCCAAAATTAAAGCTGAAGACAGGACTGGGCTGACACATTAGCCACAAGACCAATTTTGGGCCAGTGGAGTGCAAGCTGCAGTAACAAATTCAGACTGTGTCAATCACCTGGACACAAGCTGCCTGCTGTGGCCTGCCACCCTTCCTTACTCCTCAACAGGAATGCAGGCATAGAGATCAGCCAGCATCGGCCATAGGGACCATCATGCGATAGGATAGGGCAGGTAGGAAGGACTAAGTCCTTGAGTGGTCTTAAAGGACTATTAAACAACAGGTCTATTAAATGACAAAGAAATTTCTTCTCTAAGCAACTATAATTTTAGACTTCTTCATTACAACATTTTAACCTGTACCCTAAACAGTAACTAGGCTTTACACATTTTTCCCTTGTTTAATCTTTAAAGTGAGCAGATGTCATGGGTATTATCTCCATGTTACTCACTCCCGAGACACTAGGCTATGTAATGACTGAGGTATTCAACTCATGTATATTGGGGAAAAGTTTTTTTTTTTTTCAGTGTAAAAATCATGACTTTTTAAACAAGCATGCGATTTTACTTTTCTAAATTCACCCCCTCTCCTTTCCCAGGTAATTTTCTCTTGAATATTTTTGCTCTTTGGGTTTTAGGTGTCCAGCTCCTCGATGACTTCCCTGGCTTTTGTCTTGCCACTTGAGTGGCTCTCCTCAATCACTCCTGGATTCAGCATTTCCCATAACTGCAGTGATAAGGTGTTTTTGGTTTGTAATGCATAAATTTTCGGAATATATAATTGAAAAATCCATTGGGGATGTTTCATTTTTTTCATGAGTTAATAGAAACTGAAGGGAAATAAACGTGATTACATTAAAAAGACAAATTCAATGAAATAAATACGCTCTGTTTCTGGTAGATGTAGTGATTGGAATCTGGCTTACTGCACACACTGAAGACTTCTATTCTTGGCTCACAGGCTTCTGCTCCTCCACACATCCTTAGAAACAGATCAGTGATCTCTAAGGAAACTCGAATCTCATTTCTTTCTCTTGCCTCCTCCAATGTTTATTTCTTCCCCCCACCTCAACCATGTGCTCCTTGGATGTATATTGCATATTGTCATTATCAGCAGCTGAGTTGTCTCTTGGATCTAGATTTCAAATATTTTAACATCCACCCTTAACTGTCCATACCTCTAAGACATCTCCTCTAGTATATGTGCTACCAAAGCAAGCACACGATATCCTCTCTAAACTACATCTTTAATTCTTCAACTTCGCTGAGAAAAACCATGGGCTGCACCGTCTCTCTGTGCTAGTCAGTTGCTTTTGTAACATAATATATGAGATAATCAACTTAAAGGAGGAAAGGTTTATTTTGATTTACAGTTTTGGAGGTTTCAGTCCATAAGCAAATTTCTCTAATACTTTGGTTCTTTGGCACCACGGTACTTTATGGTGGAAACACCTCATGGCTGGGAATGAAAGAGTGAGTGACCCGCAGCCCACAGTCCCCCGCAGGGGCACATGCCCAGTAAGTGGGCCTCCTAGGCTTTACCGCTTAAGGATTTCCACCACTACCCAAGAGAACCAAGCTGAGGAATAAGACTTCAACTCACGAGCTTGTGCGGAACATCCAAACCAAACTACAGCCTTCTGCCTCTGGTCCGTAAGGGGCAACGCGAACTCCTTTTAGTCTATCCCCAAGAGTCCCCTGAGTCTGGTCATTCCAGCATTGCTCAGAAGTCAGAGACCGAAGTCCCTTCTGAAACACAAGACAAACTCACCTGTGAGCCCCTGAAAACAAAACAAAAAGGCAAGTTACACATTTCTAAGATATAATGGCAGAAGAGGTGCAGGTTGGGCATTCTGTCCCAAGAGGGAAGAACAGGAAAATAGCAAGTAGGGGTTTGACCAAAGAGAGACTGTAATCTACCCATAAGGGTAAACGTTAAGTCATAGATCCAGGCATTAAACCCACGCGCAGCACCTGGGGCACTGCGGTGAGAAGTGGCCTCCCAAGGGTGTGGGAAGTCATTTCGCAGTGGACTTGCTGGCTGTGACTCACAGTGTGTCTCCTGGGCGGGCTGTGCATGCTGCCAGCAGCGCTTCCCTGGCAGGGTTTCCATGTTCCTGGTGTCTGTGTCCTCTTGGTGTCCACTGCAGCTTTGGTTTCACTCTCACAGCCACACACATTACAATGTCAGTGGCTGCTTGCAGAGACTCCGAACTCACAACGCAATGCCCAGCCTGCCGAACCAGGGTGGAAGCCTCCACGACTGTAGAACTCTTACATCCTGCAAGCCTGTAAATCCACATCATGCAAGCAAGGCCAACATTTGCTGCCGATGCGAGTTGTACTGGGACTCTCTTGAACTGCAGCTGGAGCAATCGATGACTGCCTTGCTGGCTTCCACAGTCCTGGATGGACAGAGCACCCTGGAGCTTTCTTCTTCCAAGACTTTGCTCTGGTGTCTCTAAAACACATTTGCATTTTTACATCTTTGAGCCCGGGGTCTTGCCAATTTCTGGATTACCTCATCGTTTTTCTTACTGTCTTGGTACAAAGTACTTGACTTCTATTTTGTTTTATTTTACAGTCCAGGAGATTGAACCCAGGGCCTTTTCACTGAGCTACATTCCCAGGGTTATTTTTATTTTTTAATTTTAGACAGAGTCTCACTAAGTTGCTAAATTGCCCAGCCTGACCTCAAACTTGCCTCAATCTTCCTGCTTTAGCCACCAAAAATGTTGGCATTACAGGTGTGTGCCGCAATGCCCAGTTTTGGTTTCTTTTTAATGGTGCTAATCTCTTCTAGCAGCTATACCTTATGTGACTGCACCTTTAAACAATTATTTTCTTGCCAAGCTGTGAATTTTTCAAATCTTTCCATTCTGGTTTTTGCTTCTGTAAATTTGGCCAGAAGCCGCTAGTAATAGCCACATTGCTGCCCAAATACTGTGCTGGCTTGGAACTAATTTGTCACCTTCAAATTCAGCCTCCCACACAAGCTCAGGGCATGAAATGCACCCAAATTCTTTGCCACTGTGTTAAAAAAGTCCAATTCTCAACAGAGTCTAATTCTCTCTATGGTCCTTATTTGTATCTGAAGCTTCATGAGAATAACTATTTCTGTCTGCATTGCTATCAGCCTTCTATTGGCCCTCATTAGAGTTGCCTGTTAAAATCCAGTTATAACACAACAGACCTTCTCTGGCTCCCTCCTCCAAACTTTCCCAAACTCCTCCTGGAAATGATTCTCAAGGCTCTTCCACATCATCTCAGGTATAGTCACAACAATGATCCCACTTCTTGGTAGCAATTTTCTGTGTTAGTCAACTTCATATTACTGTAACAAAATACCTGAGATAATCAGTTTAAAAAGATGAAAGTTTTATTTTTACTCATGGTTTTGGAAGTTCCAGTCCATGATTGGAAAGACCCATGCATTTGATCTTAGAGTTTGGCAGGACACTATGACACTCTGGTGTGCACTCTGATGCAAAAGTTACTCATCTCATGGTGGTCAGGAACCGGAGTCCAGGTTCTCATTAACTCTTTGGAGGGCGCCTCTTCCTATCACCTACTTGGCCCTGTCTCTTAGAGGTTTCTGTTACATCCTAAAGCACCAAACTGGGGGCTAAACCTTTAACACAGAGACTGGGAGTGCCAAAGAGCATATGTCCTCCTTAAATTATAGTTACACCTCAGCAAACATCCTCAGTTCATTTGCTCCTCTTTCCTCTGTTTATCACCTAGTGTATCCCCAACAGCAAAGACAATAAGTGATTTACCTTTCTGTGACTGCGTCTACGGAAATATCACCAGAGAAAATCACATAGCACTTGTTTTACTCTAAATTCACAATTACAAACTTCAAACAAGTCTCTGGTTCTGCACATTAGTTCTGCTGTGTTTTTCTATGAAATTTATTTCTCACCCTCTAAAATAATGATTTCACACTTCGTCCTATCTGCACCCATCTGCTCCTATTTCCTCCTATTATGGTAGACAAAGTATCCCTCCTGTTTTCTCTGTTTATGTAGATTGTACACTTTTCATCTTTATAAGAATACAATTCCTTTTAACACCTCTATCTTGTCATCACTTCTTTCCTTTTTGTGAAATTTCTACGTTAGCCAAACAGCAGAATACTCTGTCAGCAACCTCCTTTTCTGTGCCATTATTTTCTCTTTTTCTCCTGTTTATCATTCCCACCAGTGTAAAAATCTGCCAGAAAGTTTTCCTTGGGTCCTACATATGCCCTCCTATTTCTACACTTTACTTCCTTTCCATAGTCAAATATTTTGCAAGGGTCATCTATTTTTCCCATGTCTATGCACCTCATTTATTCTGTTAACCTTTCTAATTAGTCTGTTCTCACAAGACCACAAGAAAATGTTGTTCTTTAGCTTTCAAGAGATAGTGCTGTTGTTACTAAATTTTGAGGGGATTATTTTCTATGCTTATTTTATTGGACAATGAAGACTCTTTCAACATATATGACTACTTTCTCTTTAAACAAACCTTTTCTGAATATTTATAATACTGTGTGTCTTAGTTCCTTTCTTATAAGGAGGAAAGGTTTCTTTTAGTTCACAATTTGCAGAGGTTTCAGCTCATAGTCACTTGGTTTCTAGGCAGGGCAACATGGCAGAGGGGCTCACGGCATGGTGGACAGGAAGAGGGTACGGATCGAGGTCAAAAAGGAGGGAGGGAGAAATACTATTCTAGGCCACAACCCCAGTAACCCACCTCCTCCATCCAGCTTTCACCTCCCAACATCACATTTAGCTATAAACTCATCAGGACTGACTCCAGTGATGAGCGTCACACCCCCACGATCCAGTCACCTCCCCCAAACCCAATCTGTGAGTCCATGAGGCTTGAGGGGACACCTAGATATAAACCATAACATCGAGCTGTACTGATTTTCTTCTAAAAGTTTTAGTTCTTATTTTTCCATTCAGCAATTAAAATTCTGTGTAGTGCTTAGTCATTGTTGGTCTTTGCCTTTATATTTTCTGGCTAGGTAAGTTTAGCAAATCCTGTGATTCTGAAAACCATCTTTATGCTGTAAACTCTTATATTTATATCTGCGTCATGGGGCTTCTTTTTGATGTTTTTCTTACAAAGAGAGGAAGAAATTTTTGCACTTTTACATAATTCATAAGTAACTCAGAGTTAACATACCCTGAAATAAAACTATTATGTTTTCTTCCAATAAGGTTTTTCCTCCAGTCTTCTCTCATTTCCACTCAATGGCTGTAAAATCCTACCAGTTGCTCAATTTAGGAACCTAGCTGTCCTCTCCAGTAATTTCTTCTCTTTAGACCCCCATCCAAGAGGTCTTCTCTGCTCTCTTCTCATGAATTCTACCCTCATGGGAATAACCATCATCTCCAAGTTTATTAGAAGTTTCTCCTCATTTGTCTTCATAGTTTCACTGCACTTTCAGAGTCTTTTCACTAAACCCTTATCTGATCATAATGTTTTCTAACGTAACACTCTCTGCCTCTTCCCATTGTCCTTGGCAGGAGATCTACTCCAGTTTAAAAAGCATTTCTGAAAAATACTTTTTTCTATTTATTGACTTCTAGTAATACATTTAGCAGTGGGTTTTTTTTTTTCCCCTCATGGCTCCCTATCAGCCTTCATGGTGTACAAGTTACCTGTGTGATGTACAGTATTTCATATAAAAAAGTATTATAGACTTTGCTCTGATTTCAAAGTCATTTACTAGAAGAAGTGCTAATGAACAGAAAACTTTATGGACAATTTCTTTCACAAAGAGAACTTCAGTTTAGTTATTCAAGGTGAAAATTAATGCAAGTTTTTTCCTGATTATTCAGGTCACAGCCAAGTTGCAGCTTGTGCGTGGCTGTGAAATAGGAGCAAAATCCAGTCTTTGCAATGGTTTGCATACTGCTATTAAATACTGCACTGTGCTGTTTATCTATCCATTATAATTTCTGACTTCAGATTGAATCCTGCCAAGCACCCTGGGGGACAGAGTTAAAGCCAATATGGATTAAAGTTCTTAGAAAACTATTCATGACACAGAGTACATAATTGAGTGTATAGTCTGCACAAAGCAGTATTAAAAATTCAATTTGATTGATAATATGTGTTACTGCATGTTATACTGGAATGGTGCTGCTGTGGTAATAGTAATTAAATGTCTGCCTTTCTTTTATAAAAAGCTTTATAATTTGGTTGAAAAGAACTGTCTAGAGGTGAAACTGGACTCAGCAGGACTGCAATTTTATTCTACTACCTTTCAAAACTACGCTTAGTTCTTTTTTAAAAAGTATAAACAACATGGACATTAATGCTTCAAGTGCTGTTTTTAATGGAAGGTGTTTTGCCCAAACTAATTTGGCTATGTCTTTCTAGAATAATGCAAAAAGAAAGTTGGAATGCTGCACTCCTTCTACAGTTTAGTTAAGGGTAAACCAAATGTTGTAAAACACAGAGAACCTTCAAGTGACTGCGGCTGTGAGATCCCTGAGCAGAGCCACTCAGGTAATTGTCCCTCGATGACAGACCCACAGAAACTACCAAAAAAAGGTGTCTACTGGCTTTTTGAGTTGCTAACTTCAAATTACGTTGTTAGGCAGTAATACACAGCGAACACAGCAGGCATTTGAAGAAACCATCTGAGAAGTAGATTCTGCACACATCCCCTTGCCACTGTGTGAAACCAAGACAAGATCACTTTACTGAGTACTGTCTACATGGCAGATTTGTGCACTGAATAAATGATTATTTTTTAAGCAACAAAGTTTGGGCATAATTTGTTGTCTAGCAATCAATAACTGGGACATATGATGATAAAGTAATATATGTTTCTACTTTCAGCAAGTTTACTGTACAAAGGCAGGAAAATAAATTTATACAAGTTGATATACTGTTGTGATGTGGTGATGAATTGTGCTATTGGAGTACAGAAAAGTGCCTTATGTGAAGAGTATCTGAGCCTTCTAAGAACAAAATTTTACTCTGATATTTAGAAATGTGACATATCCATATGAGTATTATTTACTTTTTCATTCCTCACTGTCTCTGAAAATCCAAGTGTATAGCTTTCTATAAATATTGTTAAATAATAACTATGTTTACGCAAAAGCAAATCTGTACTGTCGGACATTATGACAGTCATAGAAAAAGTCAATGTTTGACAGGAATAAAGACCTTTAGTGTTTCTGAATAAATTAAAATTTGTACTCTAGCTTTAGGTAATTATCATGGCTGTGGAGAAGCAGTTCAGCTCGCTGTAGCAAATCAAAAACATTTATGTTGACTACAGATCAGGATTCAGAATGTTGTTCCCAGAATCTTTCTTGAACTCCTAAGGCCCCCTCGGTTCTCCTCTGTCCTCTTCCGTTGTCCTCTCTCGGCCATTCCACTCTTCCTGATTGGTACTGACAAGTGTGAAGCAAACAGTCTAAGGAACAAGCCTCCACAGGTACTCTCGTCCCAGAGCGTCTTACTCGGGTCACCAAGAAAAAGAGTTTCTACCATTTCTTAGGTAGACAGCTCTTCAAGACAGACCAGTAACAATGTAGAATTGATGAAACTATCTTAGCTGTGCAACTATGTACTTACTACGTGCACTACTCTTAGCAAGGTCCTTGTCTTACTCACCCTCCCCTCCTCTAGCACAAAATTCCCAATACTAGCAACGTAAGGAGGAAGGCTTCTCTGAGCTATTCACATTTCAGAAGCTTCAGCCCTAGCAAGGTCAGCTTGCTCCAGGCAGAAGTGGCGTGGTGGAAAGATCTGGGCAGAGGAAATGTGCTCAGTCATGGTAGCCAGGAATCAGACAATGAAGGGAGGAGCCCAGAAGGTGCCTTTCCAGTTCATGCCCCAGTGCTTTGAATATAAAATTACCTAGAGAGGGACATGATTATCTGAGAAAAGTGACCTCTTATATTTCCCTTCTATAATTGTTAAGCAGAAACATGGTTCTGTGGAAAATTTTGAGCTCATATAATGACCCCTGAGAAAATACTATATATCTGTGTCAGAAACCTTGGTATTATTAGGAAATATGACAAGTTTTTGTTTATTACATAATTTATAGGCAGTCAATGAAATGTTTAATAGGCCAAAGTTCTCTAACAACATGTTCACAATTGGGGAAGAAAGACAGAAATTTTAAAAATAAATGGGTTATGTAGATGTTGCCATGATCAATTTTACATATCAAGATAGCCGGCCACACTATTCCAGATGTTTCTCTGAGAATATTTTTGGATGGGAAGAACATTTAAATCAGTGGACTTTGAGTAAAGCAAATTACCCTCCCCTTTAGAACTGCCCCTTTATTTCCCATTTTGTAAGAGAGCTTTAAACTTGGTGTCTTGTAACCAAAAAATCCTTACTTATAGAATCCGTTCCCAAACAGTAATGCCATTCTGGGTGTTGTATTCTTTGCAGAGATGGGTAAGTTCTTGGAAGCAGCTTTATTCCACTGCCATAGCCCAGCTACAGATGGTGACTGTGCAAGACATTCCCACCAGTAAAAGAAGTTTTGTCAGTCCTCAATCCTTAAGCTTCCCACTATTCCAAATTGTAATTTTGGTTCAGTAAAAGTTTGCTTGTGTAGCACCCTCCTACCATACTTGTATGTTAGTACATATTTGCTCCCCCTCTGATGTGGCTGGAAGTCAGAAGAAATATTCAACCAACAGTGAACTGAGGCATACAGAGACTAAGTAACTGGCAAACTCACAGTGACAACTGCTGGGATTGAGAGATTGTTTCTCTACTCCACCTTGCTGGCTGCATAAGCGGCTCCAGAATAGGTCATAGGTACGTGTGAGGTGGACACGTAGGAGATGATGGTCCTTACAAAGGCAAAAAGCACAAATGTTGATCTATTTTCTCTATCACTACACACACACACGCACACACAGACATACTCTCACACACTTAACAAAAATATGTTTTCTTTACTTCTACAGATAATGCTAGGAGATGTATAATCCTGACAGATTGTCTGTAATTAGACAGTACAGAGGTAATTGTTTATACCAAAAACACTAGAATCTAAAGAATATTCTTCAATATTATGAATGAACGATGATTCATTCACTAAGAGTATAGACTGCCATGGTAACAAAAAATACAGACTTTGATAAATGGCTTACAAAATCATATTCAAATTGCTTGTCTTATTTTGGGAGTTAAATTATAATAGTTATCTCGGTCAACATTTATCATTAAGTGAAATACGTAAACGATGAAATAAATTGATTTCAAACAACTTTTAATGATTCATTTTTTCTAAGTATAGATTCAAAGATTTAAATTTAAATTTAGTATCACTAGACCAATGTTTTCAAGATTTAAAAAAGTGGGTATCATCTATTACTTATTATATTCACTCTTTAAGAATATTTTTGATACTTTGACATAATATCCCATAGTGTGTGTTTCTTTGAAAGTGTTCACAAGCTTCATTTTTACAATAGTTTTAGTTTTACAGCACAATTTAGCAACAGTACAGCGTTCCCATGTTCTCCCATTCACAAACAGCTTCTCAAACTATTGACAATCTCCTCCACAGTGGTACATTAGCTACAATCAATGAATCCACATTGACACATCATTATCACTCATGGTCCACTGTCTCCATTAGGCTTCTCTCCGTGTTTACATTCTGTGGACTTTAACAAATGTAAAATGACATGTGTTCACAATACACAGAAGTGTTGCACTGTCTTAAAGTTCTTCCATACTCTTCATATTCCTCCCTCTCTCCTTCCTAGTCCCTGACAACCACCGACCTTTTTAATTGTCTCCAAGGTTTGCCTTTCCCAGAATGTCTGTGGTTGGAAGAGAACAGCAAGCTGTGGTAACAGTATGCTGTGAGCATCTCTGTGCAGGTTTTTATGTGACCATAGTTTTCACTTCACTCGGGTAAATACCGAGGAACATGGTTGCTGGATCAAGAGTATGTTTAGTTTTGTAAGACAGGGATACACCATTTTCCAAAGTGGCTATACTCTATTGCATTCTCATAAATCATAAGTGATAATTCCTGTTGCTTCTTGCTGAATTCCTTTGGAGTTGTCTGTATTTTAGATTCTGGTCATTCAAACAGATACGTATGAGTGTCTCATTGTCATCTTAATTTGCGATTCCTTGATGGTATGTGGTAATGAATATCTTTTCATTTGCTTACTTTCTATATGTGAATCTTCCTCAATGAAATCTACATTTAGATTTTTTCTTTTTCTTTTTGCATATTGATGCTCAATTTTTCTAGTACTATGCTGAAAAGACTGTTTTTCCTCCATCGTATTGCCTTCACTCCTTTGTCAAAGACCACACTACTATGGTTATGTGGGTCTATTTCTGGGCTTGACACCTTTTATTTGTCTCTTTTTTCACCACTGACACACAGTCTTGATTATGAGGCTTTCTAGTAAATCTTGAAGTCAGTTAGTACCAATAATCTGATTTGTTCTTGTTTCCTTCAATATTTAGTTAGCTCTTTTGGATATTTTGTCTCTTTCTACGTAAAACTTGAGAATGAGTTTGTCAACTGCCTCAAAATAACTTGCTGGGATTTTGATTGAGATTATTACTCTTTTTTAAAAAATTATTTTTTAATATGGTATATCTTTCTCTATCCATTAGTTTTTAAGTTACTTGTTTTATATATAAACAAATTATTGTGATTATTTTGTTTCTGTTTTCATCAGGAATGAAAAGGCAGATCCTTTTTCAGTCTTTTGGTTTGATTGATTCTAGTTTTTCTGTTTCTTAGCATACTGATGTTACTCTTTGGGTTTGACTTTCTTCAGTGGTTGCCCTGCCGTGTGGGTATGCAAACTTTTTCCTTGCCTGGGATGAATGGAGTGAAGAGAAATTGTCTGGAGCCACATATACAACTAAGAAAACTTACTTGTCTGCTTAATAACCACAAACGGCTGTCCTCACAGGCACACATGGGTAGGTAAGTTAAAACATGATTCTTGGTAGTTGCTGTATTTTACTAGTCGAAACAACAAGCATGTGTCGCGTCTGACACAAGCAGGTTCTGATTCGACTGACTATATGGTGGGCGTAAGAGGTGGAGTATCACTGTGTGGTGATAGCTTCCCCTACACAGTATTCTGTTATCGCCTACACAACCAGCACAGGAGCTCCGCACTGTGGAGCAGTCACAAAAAGTATCACATAATAATGTTAAAAGTTTACTAGCTCTCCATGGTCACATGTGGCCTGCGGGCTGTGGGCTGGACACATCTGTCCTGATGTTTAAAATAGAGCTGATTTTTATTCTACAACACTTTTTAAGGATTTAAAAAACTTTGATAAATATATACAAAATAAAATGTACAGTTTTAGCCATTTTTAAGTGTAGAACTTTGTGATATCAACCACATTCACATTATTGTGCAACCATCACCACCATCCATCCTGTGAACTCTTTCATTTTCTCAAAAAGAGACTTGGTGTCCATTAAACACTAGCTCTCTGTTTCTTTTTCTATTTTTATTTTCTTTTATTAGTACATGTTTAAAGTACATAATGATAACATTCATTATAGTGAGTCAGTACATATACATAACACATCTTAATTTTTTTCACCCACTTTCCTCCTCCTCCTTTCCATCTCTTGATCCCCTTTCCCACTGAGAAAAATCTCTCTACCTTTTCTTTTGCTCTTTATTTATATTTTGGGTTTCTTATATGAGAGAAACCATGCAATATTTGCTCTTGTATGTCTGATTTATTTCTCTTCCATTTTCAAATAACAATTCATGGGTAGTGCAAGTACCTTAACATAACAAAATATTCCTAGTCCCTCCTGTTCCTCTTCCTTGTATCAGTGATTATTGTTCATTTCACTTATATATAAGCACGGATAAGCACATATAAGTATATATAGATACATATGCACACACAAACATATATAGGATATAAATACAGAAAAATTTTGCCAAATACATTGTTGCAATTACTATTTTGATCATTGTTATCTGTTAGAGTGACAAGAATAAGAGAGTTTAAAATATTTTCTTTTCTTTCTTTCTTTCTTTCTTTCTTTCTTTCTTTCTTTCTTTCTTTCTTTCTTTCTTTCTTCCTTCCTTCCTTCCTTCCTTCCTTCCGTCCTTTTTTGGTTCTAGGGATTAAACTCTGGGCTTTGTGCTTGGAAGGCAAGCACTATAATCACTGAGCTAAATCCTCAGTCCTAAAATATTTTCTTTTACCACCACATAATTCTTTTCTAATAGTCTTCCTTTTAAAATGTATGTCCAAGTTTCCTCTTTCTGAAGAGTTTCTTTTAACATTGTTTTGGCAAAGCATGTCTACTAGGAACAAGTGTCCTCTCTCTCTTTCTCTTTGAGAAAGTCCTTATTTCCTCTTCACTTTTGAAGGATAATTTCACAGAGTCCAAAATTCTAAGTTTTTCTTTTCTTGCCATTCTTTTTAATGTTTCCATTCTCTTCATGCTTTCATAGTTTCCGGAGGAAAGTCATATATAATTCTTATGACTATTTTGATATAGGTAAGGTGTTTTTCCTCCTTCTGGTTCTTTTATTTACCTTTGATACCATGAAGTTTATAACATGGAGGGGTTTTCTGTGTTATTTTTGTTATTTTTTGTTTTGCATTTATTTTGCTTGGTATTCTTTGAATTTCCTGGATTTTTGATGTCTGATATTAATTTGGAGAATGTTTTAGTCATTAACACTTCAAATAGTACTTCTGTTCCTTTTTAGTTTTTTCCTCTTAGTTTTCCCACATTGTATAATTTGCACAGTTTGTAGTTGTCCCACCGTTATTGTTATTCTGATTTCTCTAATTTTTTTTTTTAGTTTCACAAATTTCTGTTCTCATGTCCTGAAGTACAGAAGTTCTTTTCTCAACAGTGTGTAGTACCCTAAAAAGCCCATCTAAGACATTCTTCAATTCTGTTACAATGTTTCTGATGTATATCATTCTTTTTAGATCCTTTCCTATAATACACATTTCATTTTCTTAGATTGTCCATCTGTTATTACATGTTGTCTACTTTTTCCATTAAATTCCTTAGCATGTTCATCATATTTTTTTTCAAAATCCTAGTTTGATCAGTCTAACATTCCTGCAGTATCTGCACATATCCTGTAATGCTCATTCCAGTCCTTCACTTTTTAGTATATGTTATACAGAACTGGACAAGATTAAAAATCCGCAGGCAATCATTAAGTCCTATAGTTCCACGTCCAGCATCTGGAGCACATGTTGGCAAGATGTGAGTTCTCTTGAGGTTCCCCTGGGGCTTGGCTGGTTCAGCACTATCGTCTTGCTTCTTGTAGGACACACACCCTTCCTCTTGTGCTGGCTCTATTCACTACCTGTGGTTTTCCTTTGAGACATTCCATGTTCTTCACATCTCCAACTCCTTGGGGTCTCTACTGCACCTTTGGCTTCAGTTCCAAAGCTTTGCACACTGCCTTTTCAGGGACTGCTTGTATGGGTTTCCAGGCCTTCCTATGGAATCTGGGTGGAAGACTTCATGACCCCTCAACTCTTGTGTTCTGTATTCCTGCCAAACAACAACAACAACAAACCCTTCTCAAAAAACAAAACAAAACAAAACAAAACAAAATCAGTATCATATGGACAATGCCAAAGTCTGCCACCAGCTCAAACAGTAGCTGGAACCTCTTGGACCATGGTGGAAGCAGCCTGTAAATATTCAGATGGCTGAGAATGGTGAAATGAAGCCTGAGGAATCAATTCCCTAGGCTGTCTTTCTTTAGTAGGGTGCCCAAAGCCTCTTCTCAAATGAAAAGTTGACACATTTGCATCCTTGATCTTGTGATGGGTGGGGTCTTGATGATTCCTGAGATGCCCTCAATGCATCTTTCTTCTTGTCTCACTTCAAAATACTTGCTTTCTCTTTCATGGCATGAATCTCTAGCAAACATACTCCCTTTGGCCCCTAACTTTACATGTCCTTATTTTTGGGCCAAAATTTAAGTGTTTCAAATATTATGCTCTGTTTCTTGTTCTGATTCTCATTAATGGCAGCCAACAACACCTATGCTGCAGGAGGAATGTTGAACTACCTTGAAATTTCCTCCACCAGATCAATTAGTCCACTCATTCTTAAACTCCACCAAAGTCTCAGGATGTGGGAAAAATGTGGACAATTTCTTTTTTTGCCATGCTGTGACAAAAATGTCCTCTACTCCAATTCCTGATAGAGAACAAAAACTTGTAAGTCTCCCCTTTACTGTCTGCATTTCTCTCAGTATCCTCATTTTCCTAGCTCCAACTAGATTTGCCCATCAAGCTCTGCTAACAATATTCTAGGCCTTATCTAGGAGCCACATCTCTAAATCTTTCTAAACTCCGATAAACCTTTTCCAAACCACATAGTAAAATACAGTTACAGAAACAACCTTACTTCTGTGGTACCAATTTTCTGTATCAGATTTTCATGGCCGAGATCAAATATCCAACATACACAATTGAAAGGAGCAAGAGTTTATTTTTGTACATGGTTTTAGAGGTTTCAGTCCATGACTGGCTGGCTCCACAGTCATGGTGGAACACAGCTGTTAACTTCAGGGTGGCTGGAAAATAGACCACAGGAGAAGGGTGCCTGAGAGGATGGGACAGAGATTAGATAGAGACCCCAAAGTCATGCCTCCACGACTCGCCCAGACACACCCGAAAGTACGCTTTAATAATCCCCTAGGCAACTCCTAAGCCAATTAAATTGACAATTAAGCTTAACTGTCACAGTAATGTAATAGGACCATTAAGATAACATTTTAAACTTTACTGATTCTTGTTCAAGTACCAAAATCATGATGTTTATTGACCTGACTCAATAAAAAGCCAAAACATATGGCCATGGGATCATATGTAGCCCTCCTCAGTAAAAAACTGAGAGTAAGCACAGATTGCTTTCCAATGAACTTGAAGAAAGCAACTCAGCCTGTTTTGTCTGTATTTAATAGAAATTTATATGAGTTGATAAGTTTTTTTTTTTTAATAGTTGGGATAGACTCTTGGAATAGATTCTGATCAATTCAGACCACTCCCCAGGTTCTGGAAAAGTATTAGTCAGGAAAAATCATAAAATGGGTTTCCTTAACAAATCTTTGAACTGTTACTTAACAGATCTGTTACTTAACAGGTCTTTGAACAAAAAAGCACTAGGTAGAATGCCATAGTATATTTTCAATAAAAATTTATTTAAGAAGTCAGAAAATTTCAGAATATAATTTAGCATGCACATCAGGATCATCTGTGAAGTTTTTAAAACTATAGATGTCTGGGTTGTGCCTATAAAATTTTCTGGGTGGGGATTTAGCTCAATGGTTAGTGCTTGCCTAGCAAGTGCAAAGGCCCTGAGTTTGATCCCATCCCTGACACCAAAAAATAAAAAATAAAAAAAAATTCTGATTGTGTGAATCTGAAATAAAACTTGGGTGTAGAGATTTTTTAGGAAATCTTAGCAGAAGACTGAAGCAGATGAGATGGGCCTGCTTGACAGGCTAATATGCAGATGCTACCTATTTGGGAAGGACCTCATGGACTATCCCCTGATCTACTCGCTATCCACGTGGACCACATAAAGAGAGAAGCACAATGTGTGCATGGATACTATGACATCATGTCATGAGTGGGGGCTATTAAAGTACTCAAATTTGAATTTTCGTTGGCTATTTAATTGAACAGCAGTTTTCTCCTTTTTAAAAAGGAGACAAAACTGCACATAGGTTCTTCAAATAATTAATAATCATGCAATGAATACGCCCTAAGGTCTCAAAGAGGTGATGATAAGCAAATAACCCTCTCATATAATATCTCACCTCTGACCATGGCACAGTTACAATGCAACGTGCAACTGAACACGACTGAGAATTGAACCTCACCATGCAAATATTCTCATTCAAACATGCATATCTATAGCCACAGTGTTGGGTAGACTTACCAAATGAAATTGGTTAGGTCATTGCCATTGAAATGGTTGACCACTAAATTATTATTAATAGACTACTGCTAAGAAAAATAGCAGGGTTTGCTTTTAGAATTCTCTATGGGCAGCACTTTTTATTTTCCTGCACTCACAAAAAATGTGTGTGTGTGATCTTATAGTACAATAATATCATCCAGAGAAAGGTCTGTTGATTTTTTTCTTGTTGATCTAAGTGGAGTATCCCCTGATAAACATGTGTTTTCTTTTATCCAAGTTCTCTCATTGTCTGAACTTCATTCTATCTCAACCCAAGTGGTGAGGCTTTGCTGAATTATCCCCATGAGAAAACAATTTTGAGTTTGCCAATCCATCGGGCATGATCACTGGGTAATAAGTGAAAGAAGATATAAAATGTACCTACCAGAAAGTTGGAAACATAAAGCAATGTTCTCTACTTGTCACATAAAGGAGCATGACGAATTCATTGTTATCCCGACTTCACAGTTGTCAGCTATTCTACTTACAGTGGTCACATAGGCGCTATGGTTGTCACTAGCAGTAGAATTCAATGTGTCTTTACAAAGACACCAAATACCACTGCATTGCCCAAAACAGAAATGCCCATTATTCTTTGTAGGACAAGGAATGTCAAAAGACCCATGATGTGTTCATCATATGGGTGAACACCTATAGCAATGAGGCTATATATGTTGTTTTGATATATATTCGGTGGATACATTTTCTTCTTTCAATTTTAGTACTACTTTGCTAGCCAATTTTCCTATAAAGGTGTGTGGCTGTTTGTAAAATGCATCATATTAAAGAATATTTCTTGATTATCCAATTGTGGGATGAAGACAATGCATTCTGCAAGGAAACAACCATGTGCCAAGTATTGTGCCGACCATCAGGATGCAGCGGTGGGTGTGATAAGGTCCTATTAGCAGGCTTCAGTGCAAATGTACTTTGCGCTAAAATGGAGTTACAGTCACAGTCACAGAGATGCAAGTTAAGGAGGCCTTACTGATGAGGTTATAGATACTGCTGTACGTAATCCAGGAAAAATTTGATGGGACAGTGAATTTTAGCAAAAGAAATTAGCCAGCACAAAACTACTGAATTGGTTGTTCTATGTTATCAGAGTTGTGAGTTGGGCTGCCGTGGAAAAAGATAATGCTGATAAGGAAAGCCGAGGTCAAGTGTCCAAGAAGTTCTCTAATCTACATAGAAGATCCTATATTTTACCCTGAGAATGACAAGATGCCAGTAGGAAGGCAGTGAACATATCTGCAAAGAAGTCCTATAACAGTATGAAAAATAAGATGGGAGTAAATTAGAATGCAATCCCTTTCTTAAGTGCTATGATACAGTTACACAGAGTTCGCTCCCCCAGAGCAATTCCTACAAACGTTACAAGAGGAGGATGTTAAATTGCACAAGAACAGATCACCACTATTTCTGTAACTGAGGACATACAGTACAACTTGCAGAAGCAAGATTCATGTCTGCCTCCAGGGATGCCTCTCCTTAGACAAGGACAGTGTATTATGGCACTTGTGGGATAGAAAACCGTGTTGCACATGTGGACTCCAGTGAGGCAGGCATTTCTAAAGTTAAGGAACCGAATACATCCTTAGCTGCTTGATCCTCAAATGCATTCCCAGTCCCAGGCAGGAAGTCCCAAGCTCCCTGACACTGTGTGCAAAGCCCTGTGATTGCTTTCTGCTGATTTCAGAGATCTCCGCCATTATCTGAAGCTCATCTATGTGCTTGAATTCAGAACAAACAAAAAAGTAAACTAAACCATTAAACTGTAGAAAGTTATTCTCAATATGTTCAAAGCTTTGGGTTTCAGAAGTCCCTGAAAATGATAACATGTTGGAAGACATTTAGGAACTAATAATGTGGTATCAACTTCATTACTTCATTGGTTTTCTTACTACTTCCAGGAATGTATTTCAGGAAAGGAGAACAGACTTATTCCAAATAGTTCAAAAAGACAGACCTGGAGCACTGTAGGCAAATCCGTTTTATTTTAAGGAAATGAAAATATTTCTAAAGATTAGACGAACAGTTGAAAAAGTGTTCTGTTTGGAGCTTTATGCATTAGCTGTGTGTTAGTGTGAGCACGGGCTCCAATGTGTGATGAAGTTTCTTTATAATTTTAAACAGTTTTTGTTGCATTGGTGCAAAGTGAATATACCCACACAACCAATATTTAGTTCGAGCAATAAAATGTTCGTCGATGACGATATAAATGTGAGAAAAATAAATACAAAACTATGATGACTTTCTCACAATGAAAGTATAATGACTTTCCCACGATGTCAGTGAAAAATGTGTCCTTGAGATGATAAATTCTCCTGTTTTTTGGTGTTAAAATAACCTTCCTATTGGGAAGTAGATCTTAGGCTTTCTTTGCTGTTTTTATTGTCTCTATTTTGACAAAAAGATGAGTTATTAAGGCAATGTTGACTTCCCTCGATACTTCCCAAAATAAATGTCTTTCATCAACTGCAAAATCCCAGAGTGTAGATAACTATCTATGAGAAATGATGGAAAGAGTGTTTATTCATTGGATAGATGAGAAATTGAACATATTTGGGTTTTTTCCCAACCTGCAAATGAAACCAAGTAAATTAAATTCTACTCCAAAGAATTAAAGGAAAAATTTTCCTGTCTATTTTTGGTCAATTATAAATACTGTTTTTCTGTTTAATCTCACTAGGACAGAATAGACCTAAAATACATATTTAGTTTCATTTATTTAACAAACATATTTTCTTAGTTTTGCAAATTTTAACGTATTTAGTTCCTCAAGATACACTACAATCCTTAATGTTAAGTTGCTTATGGCTTTATATTTAAAAAAATAAGCAAATTAAATTAGAACATTTGGAATTATTGCTTGAATAAACTGTTCTTCTAATGTAACATAGATAGCAATTGTAATGGTTTTATGAGAAAAATCAAGACGCATATAATACATTCTGCTTCTAAGTAATTTTAAATCTATAGAGAATTTTGAAAGGATATTATGTATTTTATTGTGACAAATTTCTTTTCCTGAAAATATCATTAATAACAATAAACTGTTTTGCTATGGTTTTAACTTGTGCAGAGAAATTTTCTAATACAAGAAAGAAACATTGCAAATTGATTACCAGCCCTGGAAAAGCAACTCCAAACCATGCTGTAGATGACAAGTTACCTACATTATCTTTGCTTACAGAAAGATAGGTGCTTACAGAATGATGGTTGGGCAAAGCTGACTGTTTTCCAATCAAAAACTCTGTCTGACACATTTTATCTGGCAGCCTTGAATAATGTCCTCATTTTTCAAAACTCTGTCATTATGCGCCTGCTCAAGTCCAGGAATACAGTTGGGTCCTTTTCGCCAGTTTGCTACAGATAAAAAGAAAAAGCTACCAATAAAAGTCTACAAAACAGATGTGTAACTTATGAATCTATCGCTTCTCATGATGATAAAATAGATGGGAAAGAAGTGTTCGGGAAAGGAAGATATTGGACATATGGTAAGTGATTTAAACTGATAAGACACACTTTTGTACTATGAGCAACAAAAGCTTTTGAAATGTTATTCAAAGATTCTGTCTAAAGTCATTAAAAAATGAAAGCACAAATAGTAGTCAAATCAGTGTTTACTGGGTACGTTCTATGTGTTGGGTATTACATAATGTTCTGAAAATACAAGGGAAAATACACCACAAACAACTAAAGAAATGGATTCATATGTCCCTAAAATCATGTACATTTCTCCAGTAGCTGCAATGAAATGAAGTCTTTGAAATTACTGTTTCTGCAATTATAATACAATTTTAACTTTGTTAGTGATTACAGAGAATTCAAATTGAAAGGAAATACATTATTTATAATTATTAAATAGTCCACACTAAATATTATAAAATTCTTCAGTGCTAGGAAGTTCCTAAGAGAAATGGAGAAATTATACTTTGTAGGTGGGGTTATAGATTATAAAACTCCTGAAAAATTGAAGAAATGTATTGAAGAAGCAATGTATTGTTCATACCCTTTAAAATACCGAGACATCTTTTTCTCTTAGATATTCATTCTGAAACTATAAATGATACAGAAAACGAGTTAAATAAATGAAAATACACACTGCAAAAATATTTTTAAATGACATCACTGTAAAGGTACTAAAACAGAAGGATATTAAGGAAGTTATAGCATACCAGTTCAATGACATATTTTGCAATCATAAAAGTTTGCTTTAGGATATATTAATGTCCCTCGTTACCTGGCAAATTAATTCTTTCTCTTGGCTATGTGAGCTGGTATGAAGATGACGAGCATTTTCACTTACAATGACTTTTAAAACTCAGAAAAAAAAATCTCTACCAACATCTAGGTGACTATATTAGAGATTTTTTTGGGGGAAAGTCAGACCTAGGGCCTTGCACATGCTAGGCAAGTGCTTTTCACTTAGTTACATCCCTAGCCCTTTTAACTATATTTTGAGACAGGGTCTTGCTAAGTTGCTCAGGCTACCCTGGGACATGTCCTCCTCTGTCTCAGCCTGAGAAGCTGAGAGTTTACGTGTCCCACCATACCTGACTAGACTGGAGAATGTCTAAGTTACAGGCTATGAGAAGCAGATGACAGGAGGGCAGTTCATTAAGTGGTGCCAGACTTTCTGTGTGCTGTTTCTCCTCTTGCAGCATTTGCCCATTTTCAGAGTAAAAGGCAAGAGACCGAGAAAGTGGCCAGAGAAACCAATAGTTTCAAGGCAGTTTCCTCAGTCTTAGAATATAAAACTTGAGATTGGAGCTGCTAAAACAACCTGAATTTGAATTATTAAAATCTCAGTGAGAAGAAGGTGCAAATTAGTCACCTTGACACAAGACACACGTTTGATGACCCAGCATTGGCCATTTCAGCTGCAAACCACAAACTAAGAATTAGGTAGAAAGTGGAGCCCCAAAAGATCCAATCAAGGGCTGGGTGCCCATAGCAGTGTACATTGTACATCCGTGTCTGCATTAAAGGCTAAAGAAACATGTGCTGGCACCAGGATACGATGCTCTTAGGGGAGATGAAGACCAGAGCTCCCCTGAAGTGCACAGCAGCCATCCCTGACGACAGCAAGGCCCCGAGCTCCTTCTGTGACGAGAACAGGCAAATTCACTTCAGGGAAACCAGAGCTTCTCCTGGGAAACAGCTGGCCGTTATCTTCTGCTCCCGTCTCCTTTATATCGTGTCAGCAGCAGTCCTCAGGTGGATCCTTTACGCCCTGGACCACACCAACTCAGTCCAGCTGGGCGTTCCTGCTCAAGTTGACCACAATCTGTCCTCCACAATACATCTGTTTGGTTTTTTGCCACTAAAAAGTATGATCTTCAGCTTCAGTTGAGTCTAGAAATTCTCCAACTCTTTCTTAAACGTATTTTTCTTGTCCTGTAAATTCCCTTGCAAAAAATCCACTACTCTTTTCACTTTGCCCCTTCCCCTCACCACTACCTCATGCTTCTTTCATAGTGCAGATGACCTCACTCATGATTTCGTGAAGATGACTTACAATATTGGAAATGATTTTCTTGACCATCTAGTGCCCAGTGAGAACCCATATTTGTACAACTTTCAGTTTTCCCATCAGAAACAGTCGTATCCTTCGGGTTCTCTATTCAACCAGGACATGGAATTTTCACCCTGATTCCTCTTCCTAACATATGTGTTCATGTTGTTATATTTTATACGGCTCTCACTGACTCTATTTTAATAATGAAATAAAATATTGCCAAATATTCTTGACTCTGTCCTCATCCAGTGATTAATTTCTCTTGCAGTTAGGGATGGGGACTTTGAAACATCATTTGTGTTTATGGTTTCTTCTCCTTCATATCTACTATTTATTATGGCTATGTAACATATGACCAAACATGGTGGTCTATAATATCTGGAATATTTAACCTACAATTTGAGAAGGACTCAATGAGGACAGCTTATCTGGGCTTCAGATGTATCAGCTGGAGAAGCTCACAGCCCAGGACTGAAAATCAAAGGATTGTTCATTCAAACAGTTGGTGTAGATGTTAACACTGAGAGTTAGCTGGGGTCGTGGGCTGGAAGAGCTACATGTGGATTCTCCATTTGGTTAGGGCTTCCTCAATATTTGGTTGATAGGTTCTAAAAGCCAGAAAGATGGGAGAGAAGAAGGAAGAGAGAGAGAGAGTGAGGGAGAGAGGGACTCATTATCTCTTTTAATCTGAACTTGGGAAGTCATACAAGCTCATTTACAGCCCCACTTCTGCAGTATTCTGCTCACTGAGGGACTCATGAAGTCCTACCTAGGTTCAAGAAAACAGGCTCCACATATGATGGCGTGTAGCAAGATCCTGGAAGAAGTTCTGGGATCCGGAATGTTTCTCTACTCACTTTTGGATAAAATAATCTACCGGAACTTTTCATTTTTCTTCCATAGCCCACAATCTGCTTACAGTCCACATCATCGCAAGGAAACTTTTCTGCCAACGCCACAATGGCTCAACACTTGCCCAATCATACCTTACTTCTTCTAACCTTACCTTACTTAGATTCACAATTTTTGGCTCAGTTTACTACTTCCTTCTTCTAGATGCGCTTCTGCTTTCTTGGTTATGTTCGTATCTCATTTCCTTTGACTACCTAGCTCTGCCATCCATTTCCACTCTAAGAAGTATTTTGATGCTTTCCAACATTTGATTCTCACCCTTTTCATTAACCCATCCAATTTCTATAGACAATCACATATGATCTAGTCTTTTTTATCTACCCTGATATGTAAGGGAACCATAAGTATTCTAAACTCTAAGTTGAGAAGAACATAACTGATGAATTGTTACTGGTAGTAGACAGCTGTGACTTTATGTACAGACATCTCAAAACCAGTCTTTTCTCACTCAGTTCTCCCCATATTCACTCTTCTCAGCAGAATACTATGAGTGTCTCCTTTTGGATTTGCAATCATGTTACAGACATTTTTCCAATGTCTCAATTCTTCCTTTTCCCATGTTACAGCATTATATTAATAACTACACACCGTAATTTCTAGCTCGTTATAATCTCGTACTTGTTCCTTTCTCTGTTGTTTCTGCCAGTGAGTTGGTTCAGCCTTTATTATTTGTCTTTTATGGACCACTGAAATAGTCTTGTAACTCTTTTCCTAGTTATGCCTTCCATTTCTCCCTTCATACAGGAAGTGGACTGATTCTTTCAAAATGTATTATGATATTTTTCTGGGCACAATAATCTGTAACTTTCTACTGTCTATCACAGTATGAAATCTAAAGTCCTTCTGTAGCATAATATACTAAGTACGTGATTCTGATCCCCTTTCAATTTCAATATGACTTTTAATCTAATCAAAGTAGTAAAAATAGTTATTGAGAATAATTATTTATGGATGTGTAGTATAGAATTACAATATATTTTCACAATTAATCATTTTAATTACTGCAATTTGACAGGAGAAAAATAGAGATTAAGATGAGGACAGTTATTAGCTCATAGTTATGCAGCAGTTAGCGGCGTAACTGAGTGGGACTGAAATTCAAGTTTTGCTACAGCTAGAGCTCAGGATTCTAATGTCTACATTATGTCACAATGAACTATTTGAAGTTCACTGAATGTGTCATTAATTTTAATCTGGGCATTATTTATATACCTAAATTACAAGAGAAAATGAAATCATGTTTCTTTTCAGTTTTTCTACCTTGTGCGCAAAGGAAATTTGTCATCAAATATTTTATATTAGGGCAGTAAGTCTAAGTACTACAATAAATGAGAAATGAACTACGCAGTGGTCTTTGTGTTTTCACAATATATAATGCTGAAAAACTTGAATATAAACTTCGATTTTTTCTTGACAATTAGCTGGTTTTTTCCCAACCTTTTCAGTGAAATAAACAGTACCTGATGCAATGTAAAGATTTTTCTCTTAAATAACTAAACCAAGGCATGAAAGTCTTCAAGATAATTACATGATAATTACAAAGTCTCAACATTTATTTATTTTGCTCTGGGGGGAGACAGACCATAGCAAGCTTTTGGACAAAGCCAGAAAAACAATGCATTCTTTGTTTAAAAAGAAAGAGTTGTAGTGACTTCAAAATATACACACAGCTGAGACTTACATATTTATGCCTTTTGGAGGATGTTCTATGTCATTTTGACTCAAATACATGCAGTAAGAAATCACTGTGAATTTCTTCTTGGCCATTCCTGTAATTCAGCAGTGGATCAAATGTCTCTGTTCAATTCAGAGATGTACATGTACATGCACCTGCATGGGGAATACTGAATTATAGAGAGGTCTGCTCCCTGTCCATCCTGCTTTGTGAACACTAAAGTAACTCTCTTAGGCTTTGCTTTTGACAAGACAAAGGGATCTACAATTAGTTTTTGGTCAGTGAAAATGAGCAGTAAGAATACATTTCCATTAAGCCATGCTTTAGATTATGTTCTGCTTTCTTAGCTCCGCTCTGAAACACCTTCCAGTGTCTGGCAATCTGTTACATATCTACTCATGCATTTACTGTTCTTTCTCTAGCCTCAGTGAAAATAGTTTGTTTTATGTTCATATTTTTACCCATTTTAAGAGATAAATGAATCATTTTTACTGTGAACATAGACAAAGTCATTAACCTCACTGAACTTCAGTTTCCTTCTCTAGAACATAGAGCAATAATAGCAACCTCATAGTTTTTGGTGAGT
>PVJO010018442.1:0-36676 GCA_004026905.1 Hystrix cristata | reverse complement strand
ATTTGGAGAGCTGGGCAGAGACCAGATCTTATCCCTGGGTTCACTGGTCTCTTATGAAGTTAGATAAATAAGATAAATACCTCTGTATCCATCAGTGTCCACCAAAAGGAAGTGATGTGAACCAGTCCGTTCAGTTGATTCATCCTCCTGGTTAAATGGGATCTTTCCCTTCCAGTGGAGGAGGCTCTCTGCCTATTGGGTATGATGTGCAGGAAAGCAGAACCATGATGCTCATTTCTGCAGTGGACATTGGCTCATCAGCACAGACTCATGTCAGAGAGGATTTGTGGTGGGTGGTTGATGGAAATGAGTTCTGCCCAAAATATCCTGTCTTTGGTCCCAGTGAAATCAGACTTTTCCTTGCTGCTGTACATACTTGTTTGCTGCTCATTTTCTTTTTTAGCCCCAGAACTAGTGGCCAGTATTCTTGGATTTTATCTTGTGTGACACAGTGCAAAGGGTTTGACCTGGGTGAACTTCATGGAGCATCCCACCCCCTTTAGGAAACAGGGGCCATCTCTGTTCTGTTCTACAGCTGAGGAAATGGAGGCAGGAGGGGTGAAGTCACATACAGAGGTGGCACAGTTGGTAAGTGGAGATGGGACTTGAACTCAAGTCATCTGACTTTTTTGCTTGGTGATGGTGCTGGAGGTGGAGTCCAGGTCCTCGCCCATGCTAGGTGAGTGCTCTACCACTGACCTACATCCCCAGCCTCTCATCTGACATTTGACCCAAGCTCCTAACCACTTAACACTACTGTGGACCTGGGGCAAAGACACAGAGTCTAGACTCCTTATCTCAAAGTCGGCTCTGTGTTGCCCAGTGCTGCCCAACAGTTTGTATCCTTGCCCTGTCCGGCTCCTGACTGGGCAGGCTCCTTGCTGACAGGGTCACTGCGTTGTCCTCATGCCATGCATGGAAGGGCGGGTCTCCACTGAAGCTCTGAAGCCTCATTTCTAATTTAGGGTTTTGACGATCACTGCCCCTCCCACCTCTCAGACAGAAGGCTGTGTCTCTTTAATCAGTCCACGAAGATTGATAAGCCATAGATCCTTCAAGGCGAGCTCAATAAACGTTGGGTGAGCACCCTTTAAGCCCCGAGCTCTGTCAACATTGAGTGGGAGGACAGGGATAGCTGTTTGCCAGGTGTTTCCAGTGGGCTGGGCTCCGGGCCAGCCTCCAGCTGCGTACAGATCTTGTATATGCCTCGCCTCATCCCCTGTGAGGCAGGAACTGCCCTTAGTTCTATTGACATGACACAGTTCTTGCCTAAAAATCACCATGCTGTGGAGAATCACCCAGCACAAGCCACTGGGTTTACAGGAAAATGGGGTTAAGGACTCAGGACTTACAAACTTCAACATGTAGAACCAGATACCTTGGTGCACACTTGTCTGTAGTACCAGCTGCTCAGGAGGCTGCCGCAGGAGGGTTTATTAAGCCCAGGAACCTGGGCAACAGAGATATCTCATCTCTCAAAAAAGAGGAAGCAGAGTTGGAGATTTAGCTCAGTGGTAGTGTTTGCCCAGCAAACTCAAGACCCTGTCAATCCCCAGCACCCTCACCCTCCCAAAAAAAGAAGAAAAAGACTTCAATGTGGTATATTAAATGTTAGAACAAAAAGAATTTTTTTTTGGTTTTTTTTTTTTGGTGCTGGGGATTGAACTCGGGCCCTTGTGCTCACTAGTCAAGCACTCTAACCACTGAGCTAAATCCCCAGCCCCTACAAAAAGAATTTTGTTTGCAGGAGTCTCACTAGGGTTACAGCTTGTTATTGTACAGTGGTAGGAGGAGGGTTATCTGAAATCAGATGGAAAATTCTAACATCAGACATAGCAGGTGGGTGTGGTGTATGCTAATGATTTTAAACAGGCTGCTGGAAGATGTGTGTTTTGTACATTCCTCCTTTTCAGCTGAGTGTAATTTTCTGCATTCACTCAGTATTTCTCACAGATGAAATCACACACATGAGCAAACTAGACATTTGGATTATGCTTAAATTGTTCTCTAATATATCATCATGCTGAAAGATAACGCATTTTCCTAACAAACCTTGTTAGAAGAGCTGACCGTACCACGTCCATTTCGGAGTGAAGTAAACTGAGGTTCAGAGAGGTGAAGCGACTGGTCCAGGGTCATGAAGCTGGGAGGTAGCAGAGCTGGGATTAAACTCAGGTCAGCCTGAGCCCTCAACTTCTCTGCCCCTGAGTTATTCCTGTTTTTATTTGTGGGGCACAAGTTATGTTAACAGAGTTGGCTAGGAGGAGAGATCTTGGAACCTTCCTAAAGGAGGAGTGGCTTGTGTATGGCCGGTGTAAACATGTTCGGCAGGGCTGGAGGGGTAGCTCGGTGGGAGAGCACTCACCTAGCATGCACCAGGCCCTGGGTTCCAGCCCTGGTGGAAGGGGGGAACATGCAGGAGTGACAGTGTACATTTGTAGTCATGACCAGCATAGCATGGCTCTTTGCAGCCCAAGTGGATGCCTGGCTCCTAGTTCTCAGGCTGGTCTGGGGATCCTGGTAGTAGCCGGAGGGTGGTGTGGGCAGCTGACGGGGCCTGTTTTCTATACTCGGCAATTGGTGCAGCTGGTGCGTACTAACTGAATGTCAGTTCCGATCATGTCCTCAATGTACATACACGGTTGGTTGGTTAGTTTGGTTAGTTTCCATTATAGAATCTCTTCCCATCCCCCAAATTTTAATTATGAAAATTTAAAATATAGCCAGGCACATGCCTGTAATCCTAGCACCCTGGGAGGCTGAGGCAGGAGGATCGAAAGTTCAAGTCCAGCTTAAGCTATTTATTGATGTAGTGAGATCTTTTCTCAGAAAGCGGGGTGTGGGGTGTTGCCAATGTCGTTCAAAGCAGAACTTGTAGAAAAAGTCAAGAGGAGAATGGTGGTGACCAGGGCTTCTCCAGAACACGACAGCGGGCAAGGAGGGGCGGGACAGGTTGCCCAGCAGTTACTGGGTTACAGTTAGATGGAAGAAGTTCTGGTGTTCTACAGATAGTGATAATGTACTATATATTTCTAAAAGAGCTAGAAGAATAATACTAAATACTTCACCACAAAGAAATGATGCTCGAAGAGGTAGACAGGCTTACCCTGAATTGAGCATTACACAAAGCAAACATGTAGTGAAACATCACGTGGTGTGCCCCATCCGTATGTATAATCTTTATGTCAACTAAAAAAAATATGTTAGTATTTAGACATACTGACGTGTCTCACCATGAAACACTGAATAATGCATCTCCTAAAAGCAAATACGCTCCTTCTGAACCATAATAGTGTTATCACAACTCAGAAAATTCACAGCATCATCTAACATCCACGCCGTATTCAAATATCCCCAACTATCCCAAGAATGTCTTTTCTTTAGTGTAGAGTCTTACACGCAACCTACTTCAAACATCGCCTCCCACTGCTGCTGCAGCCACCCTGTGTACACATTTGGAAGCAAGAGGAGAGAAGAGGATTTTGCTTTTGATTAGCCTGCGGCCCCCTTCCGCTTTGGGGTTAGGATTGCAAGCATCTGCCGGACTCTAAGAGGAGTCAGAAGTTTCTTTTTTTGTGTTTATAAGCATGTGAGAGCTTATCTACCACAAATGCCAGCCACACATGGAATTCAAGTTTGTAATTTTAAAAGATGCATTATATTTCCTTCCTGTAATAGAGCAAAGTATTTCAAGATCTGAAACCTCTAAGGAAAACTAAGCCTATGATGTCAGCATGTCACATCCACAAGGCACAAAAAGTTGTAATTTACCTGTAATCCCAGCTACTCTGGAGGCTGAGGCAGGCAGATTGAAAGTTTAGGGCAGACTGGGCAATTTAGTAAGACCCTGTCTCAAAATGAAAAATTAAAAGAGCCGGGGATGTAGCTCACTGGCAGGGTGCTTGCCTAGAGTGTGTGAAGCCCTGAGTTCAATCCCCAGTACTGAGGAAAAAGAAAGAGAAAAAAGTTACGAATTGTCAAATCAAGATGATGTAAGCCTAGGTGTGAGCATTTTCCGGGCTCTTGTTCACGGTCCGTCTGTCTTCTGCAGACCGCTCCTGAAAAGGAGAAAATGTGGGAGAAAAAGTTGTTAAAAAAAAAAAAAAAAAAACCCTGAATATAGCTACTTTAGATTTCTTTGAATATAGGAGGCAATCATAGTGTGTATATTTTTTTTCTGCTGAATATTGGTCCTAGGTCCTTGTACATACTATATGTACTAAGCTATATTTACTAATTTTGTTTATTTATCTGTCTATTTATTTAGAGATGAGGTCTCACATTGCCCAGGCCGGTCTCAAATTCTTAGGCTTAAGTAATCCTCTTGGGGGGACTACAGATATGAGCCACCATTCCCAACTGTTTTTACTGATTTCAGTATGAATGATCATGTTCTGAACACAAATAGGAAAGTACTTAGCGGCAGATACACAGTAACAGTGCAGTGTTAGCCACTGGACAATGGACCGACACTGTGAATTTGGATAATTCAGACCTGAAACTGTACTATAACATTTTACATTAAGATATTTATTTATTTACTTTTGGTTTTTCAAGAGACAGTCTCACTATATAGTTGAGGCTGGCTTTGAATTCACCATGTAACCCAAGTTAGCCTCAAACTCATGGCAATCCTCTTACCTCTGCCTAACTGAGTGCTAGGAGTATAGACATGTGTCCCCAGGACGGCTTAATGTTCTATTTTATACATACTTGTTTTTGGTGTGTGTGCTACTAAGGGTTGAACCCAGAGCCTTCAGCATGTTAGGAAAGCACTCTACCGTTGAACTACATCCTACTACAGTGATAGCAAACCTTTCAGAGCTTTCAGTGATAATAAACAGCCAGCTACAGCACACGTGCAATAGGTTTACCACCACCGTCATACTATATGCAACTTGAAAGGATTAGAGTCCTTCGCATCTTCAATTTTCTTTGAGAGGGGGTGGTGCTGGGCATCGAACTCAGGGCCTTGTGCTTGCTGGGCCACTTCTCTACCATTGAACTAAATCCCCAACCCCTCTTTTTTCAGTTCTGGGGATTGAACCCAGGACTATAACACTGAGCTACATCTCCAGCCCCCTGGAATTAGAAATTAGTGATGGTTTGTACAACACAGAAAATAGACCGGAAGCCACTGAAGTTATTCACTTTAGATTGGTGAGGTTTATATTTTGTTAATTATATTTCAATTTTAAAAAGATAGAGGGAAAATAAGATAATTAGTGAAACAGTTCCCCATTTACTAAAGCTGTGTCCTGAGTTGTTAGTAAACAAAAGAAACATCCAGTGACCACACTCAGCCCAACCCCCTCGGCACGGCCTTGGTTTGCAGCTTTTCCCATAAACAGAAGGGATTCTGGGAAATCATAGCTAGTACCTGCTGAAGAAAATGGACACCCAAGATTAGTTTGATGTATTGTGTAATCAAAAAGGCGGCAGGCAGGCTTTACAGATGAGCCTAAGCTAATGGCTTCAGAAGGTGTTTAAAAGAGAAAGCTGTAGCCTGACTGGTCTGAAGTCCTGCCCCGTCAGCAGAGCGGAGCATTAAGAATGAGAAGAGAAAGTATTTAAAGCTGGTATCAATGGCAAGCATTTGCCCATCTTCCAGGGCTTAGTTAATGCGTGCTTTTGTTTTGTTTTGTTTTGTTTCCTGTGGAATTGATTAAGGTGGAGAAAAGTTTTTGTCTTGCTGGCTCCCTGACAAGCCTGCTTATGTCAGAAAGCAAGACTTTCTCTGGAATTTACACCCAAAGGTTTTGCTCTGCCTAAGCAAATTAAAGCCTTTGGGGATAGCTAGGTGGCTTTTCAGGTTTTGCCGGGCCCAACAAGGCAAGGTGTTGAGCCAGCTTACTTAGGGCTTATAGGGCCAGCGCCTGTGCTGTTGAAATCCCCAAAGGCTTCTTCTAGATCATCTGTCAGGTGCCAGTGCTGTCTGCCCCATCAGCATTTTCCCTTTTGCCTGAGATGTGGGATCTGATGAGATGACTCAGTGACTTGTCTCGGGAACAAATTGCTCCCATCACCACCACCCCCATTTGGTGACTTTGTGCAGGGAGTGAAAAGGCAGAGAAAGGGGATGGGGCAGGCAACATCATGTAAAACAAATGGAGGGGCGAGGCGAGGTGGTGGTTAAGGTAATGGAGAGTGGGGCCAGCTCCACTGCTCTGCCTTTTGCTGGCAGTGTGGCCTTGGACAAGTCACTTCCCCTCTCTGAGCCTGAGTTTCTTCACCAATAAAATGAGGACAGAGCAATACCTACCTCCTTCAGGACTGTGGAGATTAACTGAGATCCTGCATGATGCTTCTCATCGAGTTAGAAATTGAGCACTTATACAAAATCATGTGACCTCACAGCTCCTCTCAGCACGCTAGCGGGAGGGCTGGGGGTGTTTATCAGCAAGTGCTCAGAGGGTTTGAATTGTGGGCTGGGGGCATTGCAGATAACCAGTCATTGTGGCCACAGCTGAGCCCCTTCCTTCTCCCACCCTCCCAACTTCACAGCACTCATTTTGCCAGGAGGGATGTTTTGTTTTGTCTTTGAGACGGGTTTTGCTATGTAGTTCAGACCGGCCTTAAACTCACTCTGTAGCCCAGGCTGGCCTCAAATTCACAATGATGTTCCTGCCTCAGCCTCCTGAGGGATCACAGATGTGCACCACCATGCCTGGCCACGGTGCTCATTTTTTTTTTTTAGGCGCTGGGGATTGAACTCAGGGCCTTGTGCTTTCGAGGCAGGTACTCTAACCACTGAGCTGAATCCCCAACCCCAACACAGTGCTCATTTTAACCCCTAAGTGTGTCTCTAATTCAGAGATTCTCTCATTGGCACCTGCATCCTTAGGCATAATTCCAGGGGGCTCTCACCTTCCTTGATACCCATGTGCACCCTGGCTCAACTCTGAGGTACTCACTGCCAAGGCCTCAGGGAGGAGGCTCAGGAAAGCAGAACAGAAACGCAGGAAACTTCCTTTCCTGGCCACAGAGATGTTTCCAGGTGGTCTGAGAAGGGAGTGGTTGGCGTGGGCGGATGCTGTTCCCTGTGGTACCGAGACTTTGATCAGGACGGGTGGGGAGGGATTGATTTTCCCAAGTGCAGAGCGTCCTCTGGCTCTGCGGACACTCCCTGCAGGCAAGGACCCCACACCCACCCTCCTGCAGGAGTGGCCGGTCCCCATGTGAGGCTGAGGCCAGAGGAGGCCCTGCTGGGATTCTGGCCTCTGCAGAAGGCTGTGGGCTTGTTGCCCTCCCCAGAACCTGCACGGCCACCTGGGCCTGCCTCTCCTGCAGGGTGGCCTCAGAGCAGCTGCAGAAATTTCCAGTTCTGCAAGCACCATCTGTAATAAGCCAGTAACAGCGGCATGTTACACTCAGTGGGCTCACCACGCAGGAACTCTTCAAATTTTCTCACAGACCCTATGACGTGTGGAGATCATTCTTTCTATTTTGGAAGGAGGAAATGGAGACTCCACAGCTAGTGAATTTTCCTGAGTTCCCACCTCAAGTCAAAGTCACACATGTCTCTGGACTCCCAGCCTCACACACTGACCACACGCAGCCACGCAGACACGGCGGCCTCTGTGGAGTCACCTGTGCTAATATTGGAGCGGTGTTCCGGAGGCTGGCCCCCCAGCTCTACTCAGGATCAATTCTCAGCAGAATACATTTTCTTCACAGGATTGTATAGGTAGCTCAGTGGGAGAACATTTGTCTAGCATGCCTGAAGCCCTGGGTTCCATCCCTAGCACTGACCAAAAAACAAGAAATCTTTTTCTTCCCCTGGGTTATCGAAGCATCTACTCTCCACTGGCCCTTATTTTTATCCTCTTGTGCTATTGTATAATTGAACCCTTCTCGAAGGAGTCAGCCTTGTAAATCCTGAAGACAAAGCTCATGTTTTCTCTCCGTTCTACCCCTCTCCACATTCTCCACGTAGGGCTACTTAACCATCCCTGCCCTTTTGCTCCTGGACTAGTTCCAGGGGTCAATGTCCCTTTTAAGCATGACTCTTGGAAAGAAAAACAACATCTATCATTTATATCATTAGATTGCAAACCTGAGCACGTTCTTATCAAGTTACAAATAGATTTAGACAGAACAGGATCTACAGAAGGCCATGTCGTGTCTTATTTCTCATAATGCAGTTTTAGAAGCCACATCATCTGGGTTGGTTGCCCACTGAAGTTACAGTCACCAAGCTCTCCTTCAGTTCAACTCTCATTGAAGAAGGAAAGAGTTAATGTGAAGATAGTAAAACATAAACCACTTGAAATGACACAGAAAAGCATAAAAATAAGTGTCCCTCCCATCTTTAACCTCCTTCCATCAGCTGTTTGTCTCCTGAGGACTTCAGAGATTTTTCTGAATCACATTTTACTGTTTACTTAAAAAAAAAAGTTTCTTTGCATTTATTTATTTTTGTGATGTTGGGGATCAAACCCAGGCCCTTGTGTGTGCTGAGTGCTGTCACTGAGATACACCCTCCAAACTCTTAATTTTTTTTTTTTACCAACATGTACTAATTGCATATATTTATAGGGTATAGTGTGATACTTCAACCCAGGAATACAGTTGTACTTATCAAATCACAGTAATTAGCATTTCCATCTCCTTACCGCTCCTTAATATTGGACACTCAGGCTCCTCTGTCCTGTCCTTTTCTTTCTTTTCCTTTCCTTTCCTCTTCCTCTTTGGTGCTGTGGTTGGAACCCAGGACCCTGCACATGCCAGGCAAGCAGTCTTACCACCTGCATCCCCGGCCCACTCTTTCATTTTTAAAGACAAATTCTTCCCATATGAATGCTTTTAGGCTCTCTTGATTCTTTTTAAACTGCTATCTCCTTTTTAATTTCCTCATCCTTTTCTGTCAAGTGGACACCATCATTTATATCAAATCCTCTGTGGATGCTGTTTCTACTTTTGCCACTATGAACCAGAGACTCCTGTTTATCTGCCATCGCGTGGTACCCGAGTCCACATGTGAGCAAAAGTCCTGACAATGGGCTTTGGTGGAGGAAGGAATTCAGACATGTCAAATCGATAAACATGGTCAGAACGGCCTCCAGGAAAGTTATTCTCTTGCCTGTTTGCTGTGACATCTGAGGCCTTCGAGTCCCACATCTGTGCTGGTACAGTTCAGGTCCTGCACATTACAGATGAGACTGCTTAGAATGCAAAGGACTTCCTTGACATACCAGCTGCAGGGAGAATTTGGTCGCCTGACCTGGCATCTGACATGCTCCCCCTGGACCAGCTGACTGGCATCCTGCCTGCCGTGCCCCTTCCTTTTCTGCTCATGTGTGCATCGTCCTTCTTGCTTCCCATCACCCACACAGACACCCTGCCATGAACTCCTGCATCCCATGAGATTCTCAGAGGGGTCTCTTTCCCATGATTGGTGGGCATGATGTGCCTCCTGATTGGCCTGGGACTTACTCCCAAGTCCTCTGAGCATTTGTAAAATACAAAATTTTTCTCTGTAAAGAGTAAATAGTATGCTTATATATGCCCTCCTACAATTATTTTTTAACAAATGGGCAATATAGTCAGATTGTTGAAAGCAATCAAAAAATATACAGTGGAAAGTTCTACTCCCACCCTGCTCTCTGGTCCAACAGCCACTCCCTCATTCATACCTTGAACTCACTAGTTTCTTTTAAAGTTCCATATGCAAAAATAAGCAAATATTCTAACACCCTTTTTTAGTTACCCAAAAGGTAGCACTGCTTTGCACCTTGCTTTTATCGTTTGACATGTTTTGAAGTCCATTCCACAGCAGGGAATACACAGCTGTCTTATAGCTGTGTAGTATTTCAGTGTAAGAGGATTCCATAATTTACTTAGCTAATTCTCTATTGACGAGTACTTGGTTTGTCTCCCATGTTTTCCTCCCACAACAATGCCTTAGTGAATAACCTTTTTTTGTGGGGTGGGGTGGGGATCAAACTCAAGGCCTTTCACTTGATAGGAAAGCGCTCTACCACTTGAGCTGAATCCCCAACCCCAAATAACCTTTTATATATGTCATTTTGCATGTGTGCAAGCTTCCAGTTCCTTATTGCATTGGAAATGAGAACAGGCCAGGTAAATGCCTGGAGTCCTTTGGAAGAGCTGCAGCTGGAGAAGTAAAAAGTTTGAAGGCTGCTGCTGGGGCAGGTGCCACAGAAACTGTACCAAGGCATTTTGCAAAGAAAAGTTAGACAGGTGCTCTGTGGCTGTACCCCAGAGTATACCAGAGCCTGCAGCTGGTACCCCTAGGCTGGACTCTGTGCCATTTTCTTTTCATAGTTTAATTTTTTTTCTCTACTTGAATTTTTAGAGTAAGTACCCCAGTCTGAGAGATTTCTTTCTTTTCTCCTTCCATTCTTCCTCCCCTCCTCCCTTCCTCCCCTCCCTCCCTTTCTTTTTCTTTCTTTTTCACTTTAGTTTCTTTTTTCTCTCTCCAGCACCGAGGGGGATGCAGTATTGGTTGTGGAGTGTATTTCCCAAGAGCCTAAGCAATTACTTTTTCAGGCAGTCAGAGTAGGTTTAGCAAACGCTCTTGGAAGCAGTTGCCTTTCCTATCAATGCTTACTTGTTCTGGATAATGAAAAATAATGCTAGCATCCATTAACGGAAAAGCTGCCTGCTGTAAGCTTTGTTGGACAAGTGAGTGCTTGTCATGGAGTCATCCGCAAGTGCATGTGACCTGGAGACTGTGGGAAATGCCTCACTTCTGCAACTTGGGCTTCCAACCGTTCTTTGGAGCTGTTTGAGGAGTTTTGTTCCAAAGGTCAGAGGCAGAAGGTCCAAGTTTTGCCAGCACAACCCACATTTGGCAATAGTGTAAGCCTTATGCTCATTCTCCGTAGAAAGTTTCCAGATCTCGTTCTTGAGTTTTTGAATGACTCTAAATTTTCCCAGCTACCTTCAAGGCTGAGGCAGGAGGATCACTTGAGCCCAGGAATTCACAGGAACCTGAGCAACATAGTGGGCCCTGACTCAACGACAGCGTTCTTGTGTTTTCACAGCCAGAGTTGGCGAATTTCTGTGTCTGTATGTGGGTCAAGTTCTTCATAGAGAACCAATATGGGGCTAGCAGTCTACCTCCCAGCACAGACTTTTACCCAGCAGCATCCCTTCCTCCCCAAGGCTGTGCAGTTTTAACCTAGCACCTGGAACAGAAGTTTTGGTGCTGGCTTGTCCTGGGCATGGATATCATTTCAGAGACTGACGACCTCAGTCTTTTTGGGGGGCTCAGTTCCTTATCAAGGGATTAGAAAACCTTTCCTGCTTAACAGACGCTCAGGGGTCAGTGGGAAGTGACAGCGCCCACACACAGAGACTGCCATGATGGTGGCTATTCACTCTTCTAATTATTGTTAGCTAGCTATTATTTATGGATTATTGTTTATGGGTTCTCTCTTTCCTCTTCACTTTTCATGGCCTTGGTATTATTGGGTATATAGATTTTGTCTTTTTTTAAGCCACGAGATGTTGACTCGTGGGGTCCTCCAGGGAAACCCTAATACTGTAACTCTATTTCTTACCGGTGCATTGGGATATAATTTACCACGCCATACAGTTAGCCCGATATAAGTGTATGTTAGGTGATTTTTATCAGTGTACACCGCTATCCAGCTGTCGTTACCCTAGTCTCGTTTTAGAGGGTTTCTTCTGTTACTGCCTGTGCCCCCTTGGGCCTCGCAGCCCTCAAGCCCCCACCCATCCCCAGCTCCAGGCTGCCACGGAGGTGCTTTCTGGCTCTAGCTCCCTAGAATCTTCATATAAATGGGATATGTGGTCTTTTTGTGAGTGGTTTCTTTCACTTAGGATAGTGCTGTTAAGCCTCATCTATATTGCATTTATTGGTATTTATTCCTTTTTACTGCTGAGTGGCTATATCATTTTATCATCCTAGTAATTTTATAGATTGATTATATATGACTTTCTGGATTCAATTTTTTTTAAATGTGAAAAAAAGGCAATTGTATAGGAAGATCTTTAAAAATATAGTAATGACCAGACCCTAAGTATACAGAAACAGAATATAAAGGGATACGGGTCAGGTGTAGCAAGTGAGTTAGGAAAGAGGGTGGCGAGCAGGGTCTGAAAGGACACATAACAAGAGTTAGTAAATGTTTCTCCGTATAGGTAGGATTGTGAGTATGTATTTCGTGCTTTTTGCTTTTTGGGGTAAGTTTTATTGAGATACAATTTGTATATTGTATATTAAACTCATTCAAAATATAGAATATAATGGTTTTTAGTATATTGACACAATTTGCAACTATTACTAAAACATTATCACCAGCCCCAAAAGAAACTCCTCGCTCCTCATTGCCCTGCAGTCCCCACCCCCACCTTCCTCTCACTTCACTTCCTTAGTGCAACCACTAATTACTTCTGTCTGTAGAATTTTCTGTTCTAGATATAGCATAAAAATGGAACTGTACAATATATGGTCATTGGGGTCTGCCTTCTTTCACTTTGAATAATATATTCAAGGATTATCTATGTTATAATGTATCATCACTATTTGATTTCTTTTTATTGCCAAATCATAGTCTATTGTAGTGCTATATCACTACCACATCTTATTTATCCATTTATTGGTGACTATTTGGATTGTTTCCACTTATTGGCTGCTGTGAATGCCAATGCTATATCATCTGTATTTTATAACCTTTTTCTTCTCATGTATACAAGGTACTACTATTGAAATTAAAAGCCAAAACAAAATTTGACTTGGGACAGAAATAGACAGTACAAGGCACTGTGACGTTAAGTGACCAAGGAGGTGAAGTTTGTCTGTTTCTACTGCCATGTTAGAACCAGCAGTCCAGAGGAAATAGAGGGGAAGTTGGTGGGTTCACATTTCCTACAGCCAGACAGATGGAGAAAGGAAGTGGCCCCCAAACCCAGAAGACTGTACTGTGGAGAAGCAGGAGTTAAGAGAGTGGCCCTTTGGGTCAGTCAGACCTGACCGTGAATCCTAGTTCTGCCACTCATTCCTTTGTGACCTTGGAGAGTCCTTAAACATCTCTGAGACTTTACTGAGTCTTACTTCCCTCATGGTGGTTGTGACCATGTTTGTAAAATACTTATTATGCCTCTCCCAGGGGCAGGCTTGGTAGAGGCTATTCTTTGTCCCCACTGGCTGGCACCTCGATAAGCTTTAAAATATACCTGTACCTGGGCTCTTCTCAACTCTGGATATCTGGATTCAATTAGTCTGGGGCCAAGGCCGGGGTACTTTTCAGAAGCACCTGTACCACATACATAACCAGGATGAAGGTGTTAGGATGAGTTTTAGTGAACAAACTTTATTTCGTGAGTGGGAATTGAGGACCTGGAGAGGCCTGACCTTCTCGTACTGGAGCCCACAGCCCAGTCGCCCAGTTCTCAGGCCTGCCAGTTGCCCCTTCCTGTGATGGGTCAACCGCGGTGGAGGTGGATTCAGCGGCTTTGGAATTCAGAACCTGGGACCCAAAAAAACAAAACAAAACAAAAACCAGTTTTTTGAGCTGGGGATTTAGCTCAGTGGTTACAGTGCTTGCCTTGCAAGCAGAAGGTCCTGAGTTCGATCCTCACCACCAAAAAAAAAAAAAAAAAAAAAAACAGAACCTGGGACCCTGTCTGGCCCTGGGGGACCCAACAGAAAGGAAAAGTGGGCAGGGATGCAGAGTGAAAAGGAGTCTTTTCTTTCTAATCAATAAGCAAACAGTTCTGGAGTTGGCCAAGCCAGCCACAGGAATGTTCCCTGGGTGGCAGCCCGTTGGAATGATCGGTTAGCACCTCTGTATTTAGGTAGGCAGGGTGGGGTGTCTGAGTGTGCGGCAGGCAGCCTGGAGCTGGGATAATAAGCCTCCTCTCATTTGGTGTAAAAGCCAGAGGACTTCCTCTTTCTGCTTTTCTTTTTGAGGAAACCAAACAAGTTTCTCTCTTAGGGCAGGTAGGGAATCAAGTCACCTTCTTCCTCTACCTCCCAGGAGGCCCCAAGTGCTGCTACCAGCTCCTCCTTCGTGCTTCTCTCCACCTACCTCCTCATATAAACAGGCCGAGATGAGATTCTCTGCCAGTTAGCACCCACCCCTCTTGGAAAGTGGAATCTCAGCACCAGGTCTTGACTTGAGCTGAGAAGCAGCCCCAGCTTCCTCAGCCAAATTACCAGAGCCCCATCTAGGCAGGAATATGGAGATAAAACTGGGTGAGGTTTTAACCTTGGGTGCTGGTCATTTCTGTACTGTCCAGGAGAGGCCTGGGAGAGGAAATGATTTAGCACTGAGGGTTTTTGGTCTTACTGTCAAGAAAGACAAGGGGGCAGGGGGGGGTCCCCTGGTCCTTCTGGACTAAAAGAGCAGGAACAAACTCTGGGTACAGGGCTGTAGCCATGTGCTACCATTACTTCAACTCTAGTATGGTGTCCCATTGTGCATTGTGTTCGCAGCTGGCTCTTTAGTATCAGAACATGGCCCGGCCTGCAGTGGGCCGGCAGCAGGCTTAGAAGTGTTCCCCCTGTACTGCCACGTGGCTCACTCCCTTGCTTTGGCATGCAGCCAGCAGCTGGGACAATCTCCTGGGGCCCCTTGCTGATACCTTCCTCAGACACCCTCTGTTAAATTGTCCCCTCTGTTCTGGGCTGCTGCATAAAGCTCTTGGAACTCCCTTTACTTGCTTATAGTTATTACATTTCCCCATTCCTGACATTTTCTCTTCTCTGTTGGAATGCAGATCTCAGGAGGGCAGGGGCCTTATTTTGATCACCACTGAATTTCCCAGGCCTTAAGATGAGGCAAAGAGTAAGAGTTTAATAAATACTTGTTGAAGAAACAATCTTTGAGGCCATCTGTCAAAGAAGTAGTGATGTTCCCTTTTACAGATGGGGAAAATGATGCTCAGGAGAAGTTATTTCTTTTTGAAGTGCTGGGGATCAAACCCAGGGCTTCATGCATGCTAGGCACTCTCTGGCTGAACTACACCCCGGCACCTTATTTTTTAATTATTATTTTTTAGTGTAGGATTGGGGATCGAACCCGGGGTCTTGCACATGGCGAGCACACATTTTCCCATTGCTCTACAGCCCCTGCCCCCAGAAAAGTGAGCCAACTCAGATTGACTACATTGACACAAATGTAAAATATTAACATTTTTGTACTGGCTGTTAACCGACTTTGGACGTGCCATTTGTGACATCTTTCACTGGGCTGATTTGCTGCAGAGAAGGAAATACTTTAGCCCAAGTAGAAACCTGACCGAGAAGCCAAAGACACTCCCACAATGACCCCATCACATTAGTGACCTCAGCAGAGGGGCAAAGTCTAGGTTGATGGATTGATTACCTCTTTATCCTGTTTAGTCCCCTTTGGGAAGTAAAGGGTAAATGGGCCCAGACTAGTTTCTTTTTCTTTCTTAATCTGTAACCTCACTGGATTCTCTCTGTCCGGCATCCTGATCTCCATACCGTGCATTTCTGCTTTGTTTCCCCAGCCAGGTAGTGTTCACTGTTGATATCAATTTCAGGGTGGAAGTCAGTGACTTTGTTCTGGGCGAGAACATTTAGGGGAGGTTGGGGGAAAGAACTTGATTGATAAGCTTTGTGCAAATAGACTTCCTGTCCCTGGGATCCCACGGGAGCCGTCTGTCAACGCGGGTTGCGGGGTGCCTTGGCTGCTGTTGGAGCACAGGGCACAGGTGTAGGGACACACGCCTGGGAGTCAATCTTGTGCAATGTCACCTTCTGAGTTGCTTATTTTCCTCTGAAAAAGATATTTGGGGTTGAAGCTAGCCGATGACAGGAACTCTAACTTATTTCAGTTTATGTGACGTGGCGACACAAGGAGGAACATTCTTGAATCTGGAGTTCAAACTTCATCCTTTGTGTGGCCGTGTGTATATTCTTACGTTATTCTGAGATCTAGGACTGGATCTCGGAGGCTTAGTTATCTGTTCAAGGAAGGAGTGAGTGTATATAATGATATTTTGCTATTTTAAGTCTAATTACCTCCCAACTGTTCATTTTTTGTATGTGAACTAACCTTCCAGCATCCATTCAACTAGCAGTCTTGTAAATGACTTATCAGTAGTAAGAGACAGACTGCCTAGTGGTTGAGTCCTGACAAGTTAACCGATGTCAGACCACAGCCGTGTGATCTGCATAGCCGTGTGATTTGGCCAAGTCCTTCCACCTCTCTGAACCTCAGTACCTGATTGGGTCCTCTGCCGCTGAGCTACCCCAGCCCCTTACCTCACTTGTAAGTGATGAATGCTAAATCCCTACCTCACAGGACTGCTGTGTCTAATAAGGATTTTAGATGGTGTTTCTGTCCATAGTTCTCAGTAGCAGATGATACATAAAATTGAGACCTGTCAGAGTTGAGATGGTCAGTCTTCCCAGTGGAACCTGAGTGTCCTCTTCAACTTGCCCCAGATGTGGAAAACTGGAGGCCTAGTTGTCCATTTCTTCCAATATTTTAAACATAAAATCACATTTTCTGCTGAACATGGGTGCTTCCTGCACCTGGAATGGTTACTAATTTTGTGGGTACCATCAAAGGAAGACATGCCAGCATTACTCAGTGCCAACTAAGAAAATGGTCAACCTAGAGAGCAGTTTTGCAGGCCGTTGCATCTGTGGATACCCATGACTTTGTGGTTGGAGTTAGAAACAGTGTTTTGGACCCACAAAGAGAAAACTCTCTACTGGCTAACTGAGGCTGTTACCTAAGAATCCTTTCATCCATCATGTTAAAATGTCTTGTCTTTCATCTTTAGTATTTAAATTAGAAACTGAAGCCCTTGGTTGTGGGGGCACAGTGGGAACATGGCCCCCCTCCCAAAGCCTCTGAAGGTTCTCTGATCTTGTATGCATAAGCTTGAGATGAACACTCAAGTTTAAACGGTCCCTGAAGTCAAGCTAAACACAGAGGTCTTGCTGCGAGCTGGGAATGCACTGCAATGAGAGAAAGACTGTAATGTACCCCTTTGTGTCTGGTGTAGGCAAAACTCTGCTTTCAAGTAGTTGTTTCTCAGAGACTAGATTACCCTACTGGTTACTACATAGCTCAACTATGGTTAGCTGCCTTTGATAGCAGGCAGTTCCATCATTCTGAAACTCCAGTGTTCTCTGGAAAGCTATAGAGGCTTTTGAGAGAGGCTCATTTCTACCCACTCACATTCCAGTTAAGGGGCCGTGGGAGAAGAAGCGGATCCTTCACATGGGACTGTTCAGCGGCGTGATGGCAATTCCAGGCAAGGAATGTTGCTGAGCGCTCAAAACCTGCCCGCCCCAGACCCAAAGCCTTTCATGAACTTGAGTTTCATTTGTACATGAACTTCAGTCGTCTCTTCCAAAGTTTTCTGTTTAAAGCTATTTCTCCCCAATTGGCTAGAAAATGGGACACTGTAGGATGAATAACAGCATGCAAGAGTTACTGTATGTTGTGGGCACTTTAAAATGACTTTTGTCATTAAAAAAAATTCATTCTAATTGGGACTGGTAACAAAATATAAAGATATAGGAAAATATGTCGCTTTTTAAAAAAAAGCAGCCTCCCTCTCACCAACCCCACTTCTTTCACTCTTCCCCCGTCTGTATCCCCAATTACTGTTGACTGCTGACCTCCTGATGTGTAGAATTCCATACTTTTCTGGACTTTGTTGTAGCTCATTTTGGCTTTTCTTAATAAAGTTCTCTTTTTTTATTATTACTGGAAAGCATTTCTCCCTTTTATATGAGACACTGTGGTGAAGGGCCCTAACTTCGGCATGAGCAAGCCCAGTCCCTGCACTTGTCAGTGTATAATTTAGAGAAAAGAAAGCATTACTGACAATGCCTCCCCAGGCCATTGAAGGCAGGAATCACATCAGAAAATCAGACACAAAGCACAGAGTCAGGACCTGGCAGGTCGATAGAGGCATGAAGCACAGTCAGAACATAAACTCAGGGACTGCCTGGGTTTGAATCCCATCTGTAGCTTTCTCAGTTTCCCCATCTGCAAGAAGAGGACATTAAATGAGAGTACCAACCTCCTACAGTTCTGGGATTAAACGCATTAATATTTGTAGAGGGTTTAACATGGAGCCTGGTACATCAGTTAATGTTCTAAAACATGTTTGAAATGTTAAACAGTTGGGGCTAGGGGTATGTCTTAGGGGGAAAGCACTTGCACAGCATGTGACATCCTGGATTTGATTTCCAGCCCACTAAATAAATTATTTGCTGGGTATGGTGATGTCCAGCCACTTGGGAGACTGAAGTAGGAGGATCACAAGTTCAAGCCCAGCCTGCACAATTTAGGAGGATTCCATCTCAAAATAAAAACAAAGAATTATAGAAATGTTCAGTGGTAGAGCACCCTTGGATTCAGTCCCCAGTACTGCAATAAATAAAGGAATAAATATTAGTAAAATAGTCAACAAAGGGTAGTTGAAACTATTAGTTGATTGAGGCTGTTGTTTTGATGATGGTGGTGGAGCCGATGGTGGTGGTGGTAGTGATGATATTGTGATGGAAAGATTTTCCCATTTCGAGATGGCCAAGAGGTCCTGGCTCTTATTACTGGGATTTGGATTCTAGACCCAAGTGGCCAAATAGCAAGCTGAGGAAAGGTTCCTGCTGGGTTAAAGCATTCTTCCTCGGAAGCTTGCTGGTTTTCTTTTTATAAACTTCTTGTGATGGAAATGTTCAAATATACCCAACCCCCGGTGCTGCTCTCTGGTTTCAACCCCGGCCCTTCCCTGCCTCCTGCTTGCTGGTGTTGGCCGGACCAAGCCAGTAGCTGAGCAGGCCCAGCCTTGGCCAGGTTGGGGAAAGCTTCCCAGAACCTTCCCAGAGTAGAGAGCCCCTCAGACTCCACTGTAATTGGTGATTTATCAGCCTGGAGAATCCGGTTTTACAGAACGCTAATGAGTCTTAATAAGCACCTGGAGATTCAGGTTGGAGCTGCCTGTCGCAATTTCTGTGTCACTTCTCAAGGCCAGTTTAGCCACCATTAAGACAAGGTGCCCCAAGCAGGTTAAGTACCTTGCTTCAAGTTATTCGCAAAACCATTTTCATTTTTTCGGGCCGCCACCCTTGGCAAGTCTAATCTTGCTTGCCTCTGCTCTCACTGCCCAGATTTGGGCTGGCCGGGGAAGGAATCCGGGGCAGCTCTTGTTCCCTGCTGACATGATAACCCCTAAACACAGCCAAGACCCCTGCTACTTATGCTTGGGGACTGGGTGGGGATCTTTGGAAAAAATCTCGTTTTGCTAGTTGGAAAAGAAATGGCTATTTTAGATTTGAAAGGTGGTATCAGCTCATCCTTTAAGGATTTGGCGTTTCTCCTCTTGTTTGTGTTGTCATGGCTCATCTGTTCATTTAGGAAATCCTCCTCATCTTTCTGCCGTGTCTGTTGAGAAGCACAGAAATAACAGTCATCTCCTGCACTCACATTGCTCTGCAGCTTACAGAATTATGACCTTGTTCATCGTGTTGGTTGATCTTCACCAACCCCTGAAGAGACTCGGGCTTACCAGTAGTGGTTTTGTTCATGTTACAGTAGCAAACTAAGGCCCATAGAGAGGTCAAGTCACTTGCTTAAGGAAACCCAGCAAAAAAGAGGTCAGAATCTGGGTTTATAGTGCTCTGGAAGATTCTGAGACTGGCCCTTTTTAAAAAACTGTTTGGGGGTTGGGAACTTAGCTCAAGTGCTAGAGCGCTTGCCTAGCAAGCACGGGGCCCTGAGTTTGATACCCAGTGCCACCCCTGCCCCACATCTCTTTCTTTCCGTCATTTATTACAGCTGCTCCCTCCTTACTCTGCTCCCATCCCTTAAAGTTTGGGAACTGAGCTGCAGACTTAGCCCAGAGGGCTGGAGTAGGGTGGGTAAGATGACTGGATGGGGAGGATCAGACTAGTGATTATGCAAAGTACCTGTTCCCTTCCTGGGGATTAACTCTTCATGTGTTCGCTCAGTTTATTTACCATATAGCAGACTCTCAACTATTGCATGGGTTGGCCTCAGAATTCTACCATTCTTGGGCTCCTAGCTTTGAGGTAGAACCCTCCTTTAAAACTTGCCCAGGGTCACTGGGCACATGTCTGCAATCCCAGCACTTGGGAGGCTGAGGCAGGAGAGTCACAGGAGTTCAGTTCAGCATGTAGTCCACTTTAGCCTGGACTACATAGGGAGACGCTGTTTTAAAGAATGAATAAATAAATAAATAAATAAATAAATAAATAAATAAATAAAATAAAAGCCAAACTAAAATAAAACAAAGAGCCTAGAGTTGGGGCTGGTGGGTGTAGCTCAGTGATAGTGTGTTTGCTGAGCACATGGGAGGCCCAGGGGTCCATCCCCAGATGGGGATGGACGAAGGAAAAGAAAAAAACCGTCCGGGCTAAATAGGGGTCTCTCCAGATACAGATGGGACCAACAATGTGATTGAGTAGCTCATGTTAAGGATGCAGGGAATCTATTGATCTCCTCTCCCCATCATAGTTCTTTCTTTAAGACAAAATCTCACTACATAGCTCGGGTTGGCCTGGAAATCACAATCCTCCTGCCTCAGCCTCTGAAGCTCTACCACACCTTGCTGACTCTTGTCTCTGTCTGTGCGGTGCTGGGGATGGGAGGAACCTAGGGCCTCACGCAGGTTAGTCAACCACTGAGCCACATCCCTAGTTCTCATCCTGGTTCTTAATTGGGATCATAACACAGGACAAAAGCATATACATTTCATTAATTTTTGCATGTACTTGGGCACCCTCACAAGAAAGGGAAAGAAGACCTGAAGAAATGTCCAAAGCAGAAAGCTTCTGTCCTTTCTAGACAATAACATGTTGTGTGGAGAAACAAGACAGAGAGGCCTGGGCTGGGGGCAGGGAGTCACTAGGACATAATGGAGGGTGTAAAGCTGGTGGAAGATGAGGGTTATTTGAACAAGTTTGTACAGATCCAGGCAGCGTCAATTCCCGGTCAGCTGTGACAATGGCTGTCTTTGTGCGGGTACAGGGATGTCAGCTTTCTCCCAGGTGAGTTTATGGCTGGCAGTAGTAAGAAAGCGCAGTTCCGACAGACCTTTCTGCAACTGCTGCTTCTCAAGAGCCTTCGGCTCCTAGATATTTAGTCAAAGAGGCGTATTTTGGGGTGACATTCTGGTTTCCATCGAGGGCCAGTCATAGATCTGCTATTTATTAATTATGGACTGTCAGGTAAGTTTCTTAACCTTTCTGACCTTCGATTTCATTTTCAAAACGGGGATGATCACGGTACTCACCGTGGCGTGTCTTGTCTAAGCTAAGCGCTATACTGTCCAGGACTTTTGGTTTCAGATGTAGTTGTAAGGGTGGCCCCTGGTGGAAGAAATGAAAACTGCAGCCTGGGAGTTGAGGGTAGCTCAGGGGCTTTCTGACAGAAACCTGAGTGCCAGCTTTGCAAAATAAAAGTAACAGCAGGAACTTAATTTTGTTTGTTTGGTTTGTTTGTTTGTTATTTGAGGCAGGGTCTCACTGAGTAGCTCAGGCCAGGCATGATGGCTCACGCCAGTGATCCCAGCACTTGAAAGGCTGAGGCAGGAGGATCGCTACAAGTTCGAGGTCAGCCTATGTGCAGCGAGACCCTGTCCCAAACAAACAAAGTTTTTATTTAACATATTTTAATATAATGTTTCTTATATGCCAAGAACTATTCTGTGGGACTTAAAATAACCCTAATAGGTAATTACTATTGTTGCCCTCATTCTACAGATGGGAGATTGGAGAACAGAAAGATTAAATAACTAGTCAAAGGTCATAGAGCTAATATAAGTAGAAGAGCTGGGACTTAAACCCAGACAGTTTGTCCAGAGTTTACTCCTAACCATTATGCCATACTGTCTCTCTGTTTGTTGAAATGTATATTGTTTATTTAAATGTAGACTCTAACATCTCATCATACCTTGGCCTCTATCTTTTGGACCCAGTAGATCCTGTCTAATTGGATCCTGTCTCGATTATTTCAAATTCTGTTTTTATGTTGACAAGAGCTCTCTGAAGCAGAAGTCCTTTTTTTGTTGTTGTTTCTGTTAAAGAAAATTTACTTTCTAGACATTCTTTTCACTGAACAACTAGATGAGAAAAAAAGATCACAATAATTGTGAGGAACATTAACAATATCTATTCCAGGGATAACTTTGTTCTGTCACCAGATTATGGTTTGTTTTATTTCATTTTTTTTTTTTTTTTTTTGGTGCCGGGGATTGAACTCAGGGCCTTGTGCTTGCAAGGCAAACACTCTAACCACTGAGCTAAATCCTCAGCCCCTGGTTTGTTTCACTGGTGCTTGATTTGTGTGAGTTGGACTTTTGTGCTTTTTGGAGAAGGAATGCTTTTGCCTTGAGTCTCCTCCGTTTCCTAATCATTGTGCTTTCTGCCTACAGTGAGTTTTGAAGGATGCACAGGTCGACCAAGGACAGTCTACTTTTCTACCGACTCCCGATTCCAAGTGGGTACAGATGGTGTAGTCACAGTCAAACGGCCTCTCCAGTTTCATAAACCAGAGACCAGTTTTTCTGTCAGTGCCTGGGACTCCACCTTCAGAAAGTTTTCCACCAAAGTTACGCTGAAGGCAGAGGGGCCCCATCAGCAGCACCACAGCCACCACCAGCAGGACCATGACCAGGTATGTTGGAGTGTTTCTTAGGCGTTTGCCATCGTTTCAAGCTGTAGCTACCCAGGCTGCTCTGTCGCAGCTCCGCTGGCATTTGGGGTTAGGTGGTTTTGTGTGGTGGCTGCGCTGTGCACTATTTATAGGCAGTTGAGCCCCACTGCTGAGCTTCACTCATCAGTAGGCAGCAGGAATACTTCTAGCAGTTGTAGCAAACAGAAATACCTCCAGGTACTGACGGTGCTGCCTGGGGGAATTGCAAAATCATCCTTAGTAAAAGACCGTTGGTCTAACTGAACTGTCTCTCGTTGGGTTTTGGGGTTGTCGTTCGGCATCGGGAACAGGTAGTATAGCAAAGTGGAAAAAGGCACGGATATTGTCTGGGATTGAGTCTGCCTCCCATTTACCACCTGAGTAACCCTGGAGAGTTACTTCACCAGTCTAGGCTTGAATTTCCTTTTCTATAAAATGGAGATAATAGCAAGGACTGAATACACTAATGCACGTGAGGTGCTAAGAATATGCTAGGTATATTCATTGGTATCCTCCGGGACCAGTTCCAGAACACTCCTTCACCCTTTGTAGATACCAAAAGCTGGATGCTTACATCCCTATGTAAAATGACAGGATTTGCATATAACCTACACGTATCTTCCTTGTTCTTAAATCATCTCTAGAGAGCTGAGAACGTAGCTCTGTGGTAGGGCATTTGCCCAGCACTCCTGAGGCCCTGGGTTCAATCCACTATATCACTTAAAGCATCTAATTCAATGTAAATGCTATGTAAATCACGATTATACTACATTGTTTAGGGAATAATGACAAGGAAAAAAGTCTGTACGTGTTCAGTACTGTTATGGTTTGGTTCTAGAATATCCCCTCATATTCTCATGTGCTCAGAGGTGTGGCTTTTGGAAAGTGATTAGATCATGGGGGCACTATACTCATCAGTGAGTTTGTCCACTAATAAGTTCAGTAGTTAGTAGCTAGAGTTAGGGGGTGCTGGTTAGAGGCAGGTTACTTGCAGCTTGACCTAAGAGGGTGTATTTCCTCCCCTGGCTCCTGCCTTTTCTCTATGCCACTCTGCCATGCCATGTTTGCCTTGGAGCCAGCCCACCATGGACTGTAACTATTAGCTAAAATAAACCACTCTTCCTTTACTTTGTGGGAGCTGAGTATTTTGTCCCAATGAGGAAAATGACTAAGACAAATACAGACACAGTTTTAAAAAAATACTTTAACTCCACGATTGGTTGAACCCATGGATGTGAAACCTGCAGATATGGTGGGCCAAACATAATAGTACTTATTACTAGCTGTCATTAATCTTTTCTCTCTTGGAGGCGGAATGAATGAGACGTGCATTTTCTGATTGTTTTGCTCTGTGTGTATGTGGGCAGTTCTTGGCAAAGAAGGGGAAGAATGGATGGGACTTATCTATCCCAGAGGACTGTCAATTATATCCGGAATGACTGTTGATTGTACGAGACCTATCCCCATTGTGTTCCAAGTGCCTGGCCATTAGGAGCCCGGCAGATGCGGAACAGACAGATAGATGGACTGATCATGAATGGAAGGATGTATATCTGCCTGGGTTCTTTTTTTTTTTTTTTTTTTTTACTAAGCCCCTGGGTTCTTGGCAAGAATGTTCCTGGAGGTTGTTACGGAAAACCAAATGCCTTGCAAGATTCCACACTGCGTTCATGTGCTCCCTACCAAAAGGGCAGTGTGTGGGGTGGGGGAGGGATCATGGGATGGGGATTTCTAATTGTACACTGTGTACTGCCTTGAAGGTACAGATTGTGCCGTAATTGCCAAAGCCTCTATGGTGGGCTCTTGTTTTTTTCCCTCAGGACTTTTGAGATTCTTGGAATTTAATAATCCTCCTGATACATCTGAATTTCTCCCTGGCGTAATTAGGCTAGAAAAAAGAGGAACTTGGAAGCTATATTAATATGACCCTCTGACTCACATCTCTAATTGGTCTGCTGTTCATGTGAGGTCAGCACAGTGAATTCTGCTAAGCAGCTGCTTAAATCCTCTACCACTTGAGCTAAGCCCCAGCCCTAGTTTCCTTAAATTTTACACATGAGAATATTACCATTACGTTCAGCCAGCACAATGCTCATCATTATTTATTATTATTCCCTGAAAATATTCTGTAGCCCTGAGGTCGGCAAAGTATGAACTTTGTCTTCTCTTTCAATAGGGCAAGTAGATTTGTATTCATTCATCAAGACCTATTTGCTTGCCATGGCTGTACTTTACATGTAATACCAGTAACTCATTTAATTCTTAAGAACACTATGACATAGGTACTAATACCATCACCCCCATATTTAGATACTAGGACACTATGGTGTAGAGAAGTTAAGTGCTCTGCTCTGAATAATGAGGTGCTGGTGTGAGGATTCAAAGCCATGCAGCCCAACCTTTGGCTCAGGATGGCTGCCTCTGTGGGAGAACATGTGGGCAGAGGGTGTGTGTGTGTATGCGTGTGGCATGTGTGCACATGTGCCCAGTGTGCAGGACGGGGAGAAAGTCCTGGAATGATAACTGGTCACACCTCATGTCTGTCTTCTGTGTCTTCAATGAAACTTGGCAGCAGTGATTGGTGACAAAGTGCGATTATTCTTATGTGGTATGAGGGAGATGGAAATTTTCCATAGAAACTTTACTGTTACTACCAGTTACACTAAAATATTTAAATAATTTGAAAGATATTTTCCTTCCATCTTCAACTCTCTTATTTCCCTGAGTGTGCATAACGTTATCTTTATGGTAAAAACTGTTCAATACAAGTCTCAATGGATGTTTTTGATTCTGATCCAACAGTTTCTGTTAGAACAAATGGAAACCTGCTAGATATGATATAATGAGATTAAGAGATTTGTATTGATCACAAAGTATTCCTAGTGGAAATTACTAAAACTTGTTTTGGTTACTAACTCCCTTTTGGCCAACTATATTCCTAGGAAAAACATGAGAAAAGAAATTGAAAACACCTTAGGATCTAGTTATTGAATAATCTCTAATGTTAAATCAACAGACTATAATGTTGCTGTAAAAGTGAAATATATATATGTATTACATAAGCTTGAAATTACTTGTAAATTACAGTGTAAAACCCTCAAACCTACATCATGTATGCATAATGATTACCTTTCCTAGATACTAAGAAGGATTAAGGGACAATATATTCTTTATTTTGTAGCTGTTTCAGTCAGCTTTCTGTCATTATAACAAAATACCAGAAGCAATTAACTTATAAAGAGGTTTTATTTTGGCTCATGGTTTTGGATGTTCTAGTCTAAAATCAACTGGCCCTATTCATTTGGTCCTCTGGTGAGCGCGCCACATCATGGCAGGAATATGTAGCAGACCAGGCTGCTTATCTCATGATCCAGTAAGTGAAAAGTAAGAGACAGAGTCTTACAGCACACTTTGAGGGCACACCCCTGAGGATCTGAAGACTTCTCACTAAGCCCACCCCTAAAGCAGTGATCGCGAACCTTTTAGAGACCAAGTGCCCAAACTGCAACCCAAAAGCACACTTACTTCTTGCAGAGGCTAACACTGCAGTCAAACCTGAATGTTTGGCTGCTGGGGCAACTTGGCTTGCATGCCATCTGAGAGGTTCCGTGTACCCACTGCGGCACGTGTGCCATAGGGTCGTCACCACTGCCTCCCACTCCAGCACTTCCCGATAGTGCTGCCCCAGGGGTCATTTAACTTCCTAACTATAATACTGGCAAAGAGGTTCATTGGTTTTTGTCTTGGCTGTTCATTTTGGAGGGTATAATAATTTGTTGTTGAGAAAAGTGTGTGTATTAAGTTAAAACCACAACTGCCCTCAGAAGGTTTGAGATACTGGCCACATAAGTTGGACTATTAGACCTGTAGTATCTCTCTCGAGTTTTCTCATTTGTTCCTCATCTCCTTTCTTTTTAGGATGCTTTCCCTGGAATCCAGACAGAAGTGATCAAATTTCCCAACTTCTACCATGGTCTCAGAAGGCAGAAAAGAGACTGGGTTATCCCTCCCATCAGCTGCTCAGAAAATGAAAAAGGCCCATTCCCTAAAAAGCTGGTTCAGGTAGAGAAGGATGTTTTCTATTTCTCTGGGAGGAATGTGGCAAAGAAGGAACGAGGCATACGAAGACAAAAGACCCAATGTCAGGATCTTTCCTTGCCAATTCTATTTCTTTCTGGTTTTTCTTCAGATCAAATCCAACAGGGACAAAGAAACTAAAGTTTTCTACAGCATCACTGGCCAAGGAGCTGACACACCCCCGGTTGGTGTGTTTATTATTGAAAGAGAAACTGGATGGCTGATGGTGACAGAGCCTCTGGATAGAGAACAAATCGCCAACTACACCGTGAGTATCCCTCAGAAGCTTGTTGACCATGGTGTAACTTCTGTCCAAACTTTTTTTGGTCAGCCTATTGGATCCCCAGATTAGATGCTGTGGGCATGTGAGGAGCTCAACATGTCTTGGCCTGCTGATAAGGTTTGAACTGACAGGAGAATCTGGGAAAACTTGGCATTAATTTTTTTCTTATTAGGGAAAAAAGAGGAAAGTCTTCATGCATCACACATAAGTCTGTTCTGGGAACCAGAAGTTCCTTAACTAAAGAAGGAGAGCCAGAGCCATTGCTGGGACTTGGTAACCGCCCAAGTTTAGGGAAGAAGGAGGTTATGTACCAGTGCCAAATGCAGGAAAATCTAGAGGAAGCACTTGACCAAGGTGGCCAGGGCGAACTAGCCTGATTAAAATAAGAATTTTTTCAGGCTTCTGTCTAGTCCTGATGCCCCAGTCTTCTGTGTGGGAAGTGGGAGTCCTCTAGGCCATGGGTCTTAACTCCTCACAGTCTCCCTGAAGCAGCAGCACTGGGGTTTCACAGTGGGAAGGAGCAGGGGCCGAATAACGCCCACTTTGTTCTGGCTGGACCTCCTTCTCCTTCCTCTTCTTCCTCCCCAGGGCCCAAGTAACCCTCCCTTCATTCTTGCAGCTCTTGTCTCATGCTGTGTCGTCAAATGGGAACGCAGTTGAGGATCCCATGGAGATCGTGATCACAGTGACGGACCAGAATGACAACAGGCCTCAGTTCATCAAGGAGGTCTTCGAAGGATCAGTCATGGAAGGTGCTCTTCCAGGTATGTCCAGTCACAAGGGGCTGATGCCTAGAAAAACACTCGGATGATTCGGGCTGGAGTCTGGCGGTCAGGTTTTGGAAGTTGTCCCTTCGTACGGGATGCAACTTCTTTAGAAGCCACCATGCGTGTCTGTGTGTATATGGATATAGTTGGGTGCCACTGTGCCTGGGTTCCACTTACTAGATGTTCTGAGTACTAGTCTTCTGTCAGTCACGTGTTGGAAGTGTTTTCTTCCACCTTAAAAGCAATGTTTCTAGTGACTTTTTTTTTTTTTTTCCTGTGGTCCTGGGGATTGAACTCAGGGCCTTTTGCTTGCAAGGCATGCACTCTAACCACTGAGCTAAATCCCCAGTCCCTAACGAAGCTATGGCTAAGAAGCCAAACCTCTACCCTCCACCTCCACCCCCTCTTTACCTCCATCCCCCACCTCAAAAGTGTGTTGAGAACATTGAGTTTTCTGAACACAGCTCATGGTGTAATGCTTTTTCCTCCCCTGACAATTTGGTGAGAATGTTAGAAACTAGAAACAGGGACTCTGTGACGAAGATCTCCAGGGCCCCTCCTTGGTCACTCAGGGCAGGATGGGGCTGGGCAGTACTGAGCAGTTCCCAAAGTGTAACTTTTTAAACGTCCTGTTCTCTGATGCTTCCAGGAACCTCGGTGATGCAGGTCTCGGCCACTGACGCAGATGATCCCAACACCTACAACGCTGAGATCGCTTATACTCTCCTAAGCCAAGAGCCTACACTGCCTCACAGCCAAATGTTTACCATCAACCGGATCACAGGGGTCATCAGTGTGCTCACCACCGGGCTGGACCGAGAGGTCAGGGCGGGTCAGGAGGATCCAGTGGGAGCTGAAGGCAAATGCTTTTTAGCAAAGTCTTATGGGCAGTGTGAAACTCTGCTAAGATCAGTGGTCAGTTAGTGTGATGGCCTGAGTTTTGTGTGCAAACACCTGCCCAGAGAGGTTCTCTGCCTAGATGTAGACAGGTTGGCAATGAAGTAGATGGTCAAATATTCTGCATCTATATGTGCAAGAGGCTGGGCCGGGCCTGAGGTAGCTGTTGGTGATGGTCCTGACTCAAGTGTGTTTGATCTGCAGAGTTACCCCACATATACCCTGGTGGTTCAAGCTGCTGACCTTCAAGGCGATGGCTTAAGCACAACAGCAAAAGCCGTGATCACAGTGACCGATGTCAACGATAATCCTCCCATCTTCAACCCGACCACGGTAATTCTGCAGCACCTTAGAAGGTTTCCAAAGAAAGAACCTTCGCTGTTCACGAACTTAGTTTTATAACTGCTCACGAATGAACTCTTTGACGGCTTGTCCTCAGACCAGCTAGCTAGTGAACGTTAAGGTTGGGCAAAGATGGGATAGCAGAAGGCTGAAGAGTATTCTCAGCAATGTGTGGTCTTGAATAGAAAAAAAAAACCAGCTCAAAGGACAGGCAGAACTGAAAAATACCCAGTGGCGAAGTGTACCAAAGTGTATTTGGTTTTTTTTTTGTTTTTTTTTTTTGTGGTGCCGGGGATCGAACTCTGGGCCTTGTGCTTGCAAGGCAAGCACTCATCACTGAGCTAAATCCCCAGCCCCAGCCAAAGTGTATTTGGTTCACTACCAAATAAGCCAGGTCCTGAAGAACCTTCTAGGCAGGGGCAAGAAGTTTAGAATTTGTTCTGAGCACAAGGGCATGTTGTCCAAGGGTTTTAAGCAGAAGGTCATCATGACCAGACTTATTTTATGAAGATCGTTGATAGAGAGATGAGGGCTTGGGGCAAATGATGGCTAAAACCATGATGGTTTGCACTTCACTAAGAATCACAATCAGAAACGGGGCCACATGTGCTGAGCAGCTGGGATAGTCATGGCCTGGGAAAGTTGCTTCAGTTAGGTGCCCCACCGAAAGGAAATGAGGCTCTATCCCGGAGCAGGGACTTCCTCCAAGACATGCCTGTCACGTCACCTGAGCTGTCCTTGTCACAGCCCCTCCAGGCTTGGGCTCAGACTGGACTCCTTTAGCGCCCAAGACCTGCCTCTGCCCTTGCTGTCAGGGCACCCTCTGTGACCTGTCTTTTCCTTTGCTCTGCAGTACGAGGGTCAGGTGCCTGAGAACGAGGCTGATGCTGTCATCACCACGCTCAAAGTGACGGACGATGATGCCCCCAGTACCCCGGCCTGGCAGGCTGTGTATACCATATTAAATGATCCCGAGAAGCAATTCATCATCACCACAGACCCACTAACCAACAATGGTATTTTGAAAACGACTAAGGTTTGTATGTGCCTGGGGAGACGCAAAACGTGATGCGCCAGCCGCTGCCCGCTCTTGTCCCCAGCATCTTCTTAGAGGCAGATTAGCACTGGCGGGGTAGAGGAGGGGCAGCTTTCCTAGACTGTGGTGGACTCGCCTCATGGGCTTTGCAGTGACTGTCCTAAAATTGAACTTGAAGTACCGTGTGCTTTAATAGGCTCTTCCCCAGAAACATTTTGCCTCTCCAGTCCCCTTCCCATTTTGCCAATGAGACAAAAGATAGGTTTACTGGTCTTGGCTATTTTGCCAGACTGTTTTAGAAGTGGTGCAAATGTAACTTTTTTGAAAAATGTCCTAGAAACTTGAAAACAGATATTGGGTGAGTCACTGATGTCAGTCTGAGTTAATGGGTGCCTGGCCTGGTCACAGAGCTTTGACTTCCTCTTTAGCAAGGGAGCAACATGTTTGAGGGCTACTGGTATGTTACCAACCGTGAGCAATAATGAAAGATTTAAATTTTTAAAAATTAACATGAAATGTTTCTTGTTTTTATTTTTTTTTTTTTTTTTGTATTGTGCTAGGGGTTGAATTCAGCACCTTTGCTATGTTAGGCAAATGTTCTACCATTGAGCCACACCCCCCAGCCTCTTATATTTTATTTTTTAACCTTATTTTTTCTGCTTTCCAGGGCTTGGATTTTGAGGCCAAGCAGCAATACATTCTACATGTGACGGCAACTAATGCAGTCCCCTTTGAAGTGATTCTCCAGACCTCCACAGCCACTGTTACTGTAGATGTGCTGGACATCAATGAAGCCCCCATCTTTGTGCCCCCCGAAAAAAGAGTGGAGGTGCCGGAAGATTTTGGGGTGGGCTTGGAAATCACATCCTATACAGCTCGAGAGCCAGACGCATTTATGGAACAAAAGATTGTGTAAGTGTGAGGGTTCCTTGACTGATTGGTTCCTGCACCAATTGGGTATTGTTATGCATTTATTATCTCCCTCTCTCTGTCTCTCTCTGTCTCTCTGTCTCTCTCTCTCTCTCTCATCTATCACAGTCAGGTGTCCTTGGCCAATTTTATCATTAGGAAACATCAGGGTTTGTAATACAAACTAAGATGGTTACACCACCAATAGGCAGCATAATCTTAATGTAACTATACTGTCATGAATATCATTTGTTGTTAACCTAAATTTCGTTAGAAAGCCCATGACTGCGTTTAGTTCATGCTGTTATATCATTGTCGAGTTCTGCAAACTCTACTTTTCTCTTTAGTATTGTATCTATATCCCGCACATCTTTTCCTTTCCTTCCATTGTTGGTCGCTCTAGGTTTAATGTACTTTCTCTCTTTGAGTTTTTGCAATATAATCAGGTGTAATTTGGGGGTTTGGCTTTTGAGATGGGGGCTCATTTTGTTGCCCAGGGTGATTGCAAACATCTGGGTTCAAGTCATCCTCCTGCCTCTTGGCCTCTTGAGTAGCTGAGGTCCATAACCTATGTGCCCAGCTATAGGAATGTATTTTAATTTACATAAGTGGCATTCTTTTTAGACTTGAAGGCACCTGTATAATGTCATTTCTGGCCAAATACATTGATAACACACCAACTAACTACTACTGCTTTGAAATACTCTAAATTTAGACAGGTCAATATACTGCTCCTGATCAGGGGATACTTCTAGGTCGTCCCAAATGTGAGGTCTGGTAAAATTTTTTTTTTCCCTTTCTGGTAAAATATATTTGTAATAAAAGTTTGAAAGAATGGTAAAAAAACCAAAGACAATAATATAGAATGTTGTTTGGTGGTGAAGCCTTGGATTGGATAGTGTCCAGGCTGGGGTGATAATTTAGTTTGCAGTAGTGAACTACGTAGTTTAAGTCATCTCTTCAGGCAAGTTCCAAGACCAGGCCTTAATAGTCTTTGTGGAGCCCCTTATCCCTGGAACAAAGACCACTGTATGTAATTCATTGCTTTGCCCTTCACAGGAAGCGAGGACAAGCCCATAGCTTTCCAGGGCTCTTTGCTCCTTCCATTTCTTAGCTTCCCTTTCTGAGCTTTCCCATGACCCCAATAGATAAACAAGCAGTATATTTCTGGTTTTTGTGCCTTTATTTCCTCTGAGTAACTGTTTCTAGTATTCCTAATAAGGTGTGGCTTAAGAGAATTCTGTGCCATTTCAAATAAAGCTTTTTTGCTCTTAAGTCGAGAAAATTTACCTTCCCTACCTTTTGCCATTAGATGCCAATAGTGCAACCCATCTCCATGTCAGTGCATAGCAAGACCTTGTCAAGGAAGGAAGGAAGGAAGGAAGGAAGGGGGGGGAAGGAAAGAGGGAGGGGGAAAGGGATGGAAGGGAAGGGAATGGAAAAGGGAAAGTTAGTGGGTGAACACAATACTCTCAGATTATCTCCTGTCAGATTATCGATTAATTATAAAGGAGGGAAAGGTGCCTTTATTGTGATGGTCTTTTCTTAACCAAGTGGGCAAAGTTAAAAAAGAACCAAAAAAAGAGCAGACCAACTTCATGTACCTCCTAATATGATGTACCAAAGAGGACCCCCCCAAACCATCCCCAAAAGGATAACCTGGATCTAATTGTGAGGGAACAAGTGAACAAACCCAACTGAAGGCTACTCTATAAAACACATTCCAGAAATGTCAGGGTCAAGGAAGTAAAGCAAAGCCAGGGAATGGTTCCAGATGAATGAGCACTAGAGACATATTAATCAAGTGTCAACATGTCCATTAGATCACTGGAGCTCAACCTGCATACTGTGCCATTCTCTTCTAAGAGAGGACTTTGAATTACCTCTACATGTGTGTGTTAAGATATAAGTTATGAAAACAAATGTCGGAAAATATCAACAACGGCTAAATCAATATCTGGGAATGTGGCTGAGTGGTTAGAACACCTGTCTAGCCCTCACAAAGCTGTAGGTTTAATCCAGAGCACACCAAAAAACAAAGGGGTAAATCTATGTGACGGGTACATGTATGTATGATTATCATATTATTCTGGCAACTTTTATGTAGGGTTGATAAATTTCAAACTAAGAATGCTGGGCCAAGCATGGCTAAACATGCCTATAATTCTAGCACTCAGGAAGCTGAGGTCAGAGGATCTCAAGTTCAAGGCCAACCTGGAATACATAGAGTTCAAGACTGATCCGGACTACATAATCAGACACTATCTCAAGAAAACAAAAAAACCAAAAAAATTAAAATGTTAAGTGCAGATGTGGTGGTACATGTCTATGATCCCACCTACTCTGGAGGCTGAGGCAGGAGGCTGGTAAGTTCAAGGCCATCTGGCCAACATGGCAAAACTCTGTCTCAAAATAAAAATTTAAAAAAGACCTGGGGATATAGCTCAGGGATAGAGCACTTTCCCAGCATGTGTGAGGCCCCCTGAGTTCAACCTCCAATACCCCAAAAACTAACAACAACCAAAAAAACTCAAGCAAAAACAGAGGAAGTAACTCTCTAAAGGAACAGAAACTCAGCCATCTTCATCTCGGCGCTGCTTGCCATTCCCATCCTAAGCTGGAGCTTGCACCTTTTCAGGTATCGGATTTGGAGGGACACTGCCAACTGGTTGGAGATCGATCCGGACACTGGTGCCATTTCCACTCGGGCTGAGCTGGACAGAGAGGCCTTTGAGCATGTGAAGAACAGCACGTACACAGCCCTCATCATCGCCACTGACAACGGTAGGGAGACCTGTGTGGCCTGGGCTGCTTTGAACTCCTGCCCACCTTGACTCCTTTGCCCCTACCCTTTTGGACACCTGAGTTCAGTCTTTTTTTTTTTTTAAGGCTTAAACAAAGGCATTCTCAGTGCCCAGAATAATTTGGGTCAAGCAGTTCTCTTTCACCTTTACTCTCTATATCTGAGCCCTGCTGTTCGCTCGCAGGAGCCTGGGTTTGTACTCCAGGTCCATAGCTTAATATCTGTGTGACCTTGGACTTGCTACTTGATTTTTGTGTCCATCAATTCCTTTATCTAGTAAAATAATAACACAAACTGAATTAAGTAAGTTAATTTGGACGAATGTACCTAGAATAGTGTCTGCCATGTGCAATATAAGGGCTGTCCTTTTTATCCTCATCAGGTCTGAATCCTTCTAGACTTTCTGTACATTTGAATACATTTAGATAGCTTAGAAATATGTCCATCAACTGATGAATGGATAAAGAAAATGGGCTATTCATACACACTGGAGTAGTATGCCGTGAAGGATAAAGTTGAGTCATTTGTAGGAAAATGGATGCACCTTGAGACCATACTATTAGATGAAATAGGTCAAGCACACAAGCTTAAATATCATATGGTTTCTCTTACATGAGAAACCCAAAGTATAAATAAATTAAAGAACAAAATAAAAGATAGGTAATAGAAAACAGGGAGATAGATCTTTTGCAAAGAGGAAGGGGACCAAGAGATGGAGGGAGGGGAAGGGGGAGTAAAAAGAATTAAGATGTGTTGTGTACATGTACCAACTCCCCGAGATGAATGTAATTATTGTGTACTGCAAACATGTACCCAAAAAAATTTTTTTAATATACTTTATTATATTAGTTTGTAGAATTTTTGTTTGGTTTTATTATCAACAACATTATACATAATGCATAAAGTATAAAGTTTAAAGTTTTGGGGCTGGCAGTATAGCTTACTGGTAGAGTATTTGCCTAGCATGTACAATGCCCTAGGTTTGACTCCTAACACAGTAAAAATAAAATTAAATACAACATTTTAAAAATTCCCCAAGTACCAGGGATTAAACCCATGAACTACCCCTGAACTTCATCTCCAGCCCTTTTTATTCTGTATTTTATTTGTCTGTTTGTTTTTGGTGCTGGGGATTGAACTCAGGGCCTTTTGCTTGCTAGGCAAGTACTTTTATATTTTAAGACATGGCCCTCCTAAGTTGCCCTGATAGGACTTGAACTTACGATCCTCCTGCCTTGTCTTCCCTCAGTACTGGGGTTACGCATGTGTGCCACCACACTCAGCAAAAAAATAAATGTTTTTTACTTGATGATTCCTGAAGACAGAGATTGGGGCTGGGGCTATAGCTTAGTGCCAGAGCACTTGCTTAAGCGTGCATGATGGACCTGGGTTTGATTCCCAGCAGGACCCTCCTTCTCCCCAAGGCATATAGCTCTGCTATTATACATTATCAATCTATCTCTTTTTAGTAATGTTATCTGGTTACAGCATAATTTAATCATTCACATATGTCAATGAGTGGCAAGTAAACATCCTTGTACATGCCTCTTTTCACAAATATTTGCCTGAATAGATGTTTGGAAGTAGAATTCCTTTTTTTTTCTTCTTTTTTTTTTTTCCTTTTTTGGTGCAGTGGATTGAACTGAGGGCCTCGTTGTACGTGTGAGGCAAATGCTGGGCAAGCAAGCATTTACAGGTTTAAGAAGTCTCTCTCGTTATTGCTTCCCTATCACATACTAATATTAATGATTATGGTTTCTTTTTTTTGGCGGGGGGCAGGAAATGCTGGGGACCAAAATCAGGGTCTTGTGCTTGCTAGGCAACCAACCACTCTACAACTTGAGCTAAATCCCCAGCCTCGTGGTTATGGTTTCTTTTTTTTTTTTTTTATGGTTATGGTTTCTTAAGCATCCATCTTGTCTACCTCCACATGCTTGTTGCTGTCAGGATTTAAAAGAAACACAGGGATGTGAGCAGGGGCTGGGGAGGGACTGCTGATGAGCCGGGACAACATTTGAATTAAGGAGAAGTTGTTAATGTTCCCGAGCTGCGACATTTCCTCTGTATTTTCTCTTAGGATCTCCAGTCGCCACTGGAACAGGAACCCTCCTCTTGATTCTCTCCGATGTGAATGACAACGCCCCCATACCAGAACCCCGAAGCATGCACTTCTGCCAGAGGGATCCACAGCCTCACATTATAAACATCATCGACCCAGATCTCCCCCCCAATACTGCCCCCTTCACGGCACAACTGACACACGGGGCAAGTGTCAACTGGACCATCGAGTACAACGATGCAGGTAGGACTTCAGCTTTATTTTACAATCTTGGCTCTACCGGCTGTGCTTCTTCTTAACCCCACTTCTGAATTTTCCTTCCAACTCTAGATGCCACCCCTTCCCTTTGGTATTTGTTCTTGTGCCTTTTATATTTGAGGCAATGTACCTTTCCTTTCCTGGTGTTTAGCTGGTATGACATACTGCCCACCAATCTAAACCCCACACTGACTCTAGTTGCTTCTTTAGCTTTGGAGTGTCTTTAGTTCCTTTGTAATTTTAGACTAGAGTGAATTTTTCTCCCCCCTCTCCTGGTTTCATCATTTGTTTTGCTTTCTTTAGCCCAAGAGTCTCTCATCTTGAAGCCAAAGAAAGTCATAGAGGTGGGTGACTACAAAATCAATCTCAAGCTCATTGATAACCAGAACAAAGACCAAGTGACCACTTTGGATGTTGTCGTGTGCGACTGTGAAGGGACCGTCAACAACTGTATGAGAGCAAATTACGTGGAAGCAGGATTGCAAGTTCCCGCCATTCTGGGGATTCTTGGAGGAATCCTTGCTTTGCTAAGTAAGTATGAGTGGCAGGTGTTTTGACCTTTGACTTCTAAGGTGGGGCAGGTTTGTTTCCTAGAGATGACTGTT